>JAASFO010000196.1:0-32512 GCA_023333815.1 Globisporangium recalcitrans
AGGCGAAGAGCTGCTGCTTGTGGCGTCCTGAGGTGCGAGGACCACGGGCGGAGACAGCGCCACGACGCAGACGCGGAGTGCCGCAACCATTCTCGTCTCGCTTGATCCGACTGATTCGTTCAACGTGGCAGCAAAAGAGCTCGCCACGGACAAACGCACACGACGATTGCACTGCAGGACTTGCTGCTGGGTGGCGATGAATGGCGAGAAATGGGACGGAGCAGCTCAGCTCAACTGGACTGCGGCAGACTCCAAAGCAATTGTGGCCGGAGCTGACACTCCACATTTGGCTGACTGACGCCTGTGGACACGGATTCTCGGGTTGTGAATAAATACCAAAGCTGCTCTCACTTTCTCTGTGCACTCAGGACAACAGGTAGCTGAGTGAATGCCGATTCGATGGGGATGGGGACTGTGCTTGTGGCGAATTATCGGCTACTGTCGCTCCAGCTTCTCCCCGCAGCTCGCTCTCTTCGTCCGGAGACGCCGCCGCCGAGTCCAGCGTCAGGTCGTCCACGAGCTCTTCGATGCGCTCCAGGTCGCCGATCATGCTCTCCCCCTGGATCGCCGCGTTGCTCATCAGCGCCGCGAGCTCGAACGGATTGTGGTCCAGCAGCTCACTGAAGCCCGCGAGGATGTCCGAGTCCACGTCCATTCGTGTCATCAGTCGGTCGCGAAAGTAGAGCAGGATCTTGACGGGGAAATGCAGCTCTCGGCCGATCAGCTTGGCGACCAGCGACTCGTCCGCGAGCGCCGCGGGGAACAGCTTGACGAGTGTGTTGCGCGAGATGCGGCCGTGGAACGTGCAGAGCGTCTGCACGATGCAGCTCTCGTGGTCGCTCACGAGGACCGTGGTGGTCCCCAACGTGAACCCGTGCGAGTTGAACGCCTCGTTGTAGCGCACAAACTGCGCGAAGACCATCTCGACGCCAAAGCTCGTGGTCCCCACCGCGAAGCCCGGGTCCGTCACGGTCTGGATGAACGCGAGCAGCTTGCGGCTGCCTGGCTCAAAGTCGCTGCACACGACGAAGAACTCGCTCACGGTCTTGAGCGCCGAGCCCGTGCCGTCGAGCGTGGTGAGGAAGCGCTGCGTGGCCAGCAGCGAGTTCTGCACCATGAGGTCGCGCACGTGCTGCTTGAGGTTGTTCACGTCCAGCACGAGGTTGTAGAGCCGCGAGTCGCTGCTCTGCTTCGCCTTGGCGTCCTGCAGCTGCTTGGGTGTCAGGCGGTGCACGCGTCTGCGCTTGGTCCCTATGGTCATGGCGGCGGCAGTGGCAGTGGTGGACTGGGCTGAGGCGCCGCTACTACGACGCTGAGGACCGATGCCGGGCACTGCGAGCGTGCGGACGGACGGGTAGAGCATCATGTGTGAGCCTCCTGAACGACTCACCACGTCGGCCGCTTGTGCAGAAGTGTCTGTTTTTTTCTCGGAAAGTCATGACGATGTCCCAGCATACAGAAAAACATAGAGCTTGAAGAAGAATGGAAGGATCCATGCACACCAGCAGACCTCGAAAGAATACCATCTCCACTGCAATACAGTCTCTTTTCCGATAGCTTTTGGCGCGAGTCCAAGCGGAGCCGCTCTTGTTCCTGCCCGAGCTCCTCGCGCGACTTCTTGCGGTTCGGGCGGACAGGCTTGCGTTGGGGTCTGGGTGAAGACGCAGGTGTGGCACGCGTGTGCGAGCGGCGTCAAGGACGACAGTGGTGCTTTCATGCTCTCGATTCTGTATAATAAGAACAAACACACCTCCAGTCCACAAGCATCGCCAGGTTGTCCAACCGCTCGAGCTCGGTCTCATGTGTCCTGCTCTCCACGAACAGCAGACGAATGAGAGTGCTCCAGGACTCACATCTCAAGACGCACGTCTATTGTATAATGGTTTCTATCGCTACTCTACTCTTCCTGTTGTCGGCGGACACACAGCACACCCCTGGCCATGCCATGCACACTGACTGACACAAAGCCACACCTACACACTCAAGCGAGAGACAAACGACTCAGGGCTTCCGCGTGATCTTGGTGAGCATCGCGGCTTCGTGGGCGTATCCGATGATCTGCTCCTCGATGTTGGCGAACGGCAGGTCCTCCCACTTGGTCAGGTTGAAGTTCTGATACGCATACGGCTCGGCGCCGTAGCACGACTGGAACTCGCGGAAGAGCGGCGCGCTGGACTGGATGCCGACGGTGTACTTCTGCTTGATGTCTTCGTAGCTCATCATCTTTGTTGACGCAGCGTCCTCCTCGACCCCCCCAGCAGCTTCGCTCGGAGTCCCCCAGTTGAATGTCTGCAGGTGGGTCCAGTACGACTCGTCCATCTGGTTGATGCGGCCGTTGAGCTTCTTCGCGTTGCGATGCAGAAAGAGCACCTCGCCGCTGGGGTCGTACTGCACCATCGTCATGCCGCAGAACCGCGCCTCTCGCACAATACCCGCTGCCCCAGGCGGGTACGGGATCATGTAGAAACCCGTGTTGGACTTGAGCCACGCGAGCCGGAAGAGGTCCTTGTCGCCGTGCGCGAGGATGAGGCGGTCAAAGTGGTTCGGGCGGTGGAACGCGTAGAAGTGGAGCACTTCCATGGCGACCGCGCTCTTCCGGCGGTTGATCAGGATCTGACCGCTCTCCTGCTCAAACATGTCGACAAACTCCATGTCCACGAGCTCCCAGAGCAGCGACAGCTCGTGGATGTTGAAGATCGTGTTCTTCGGGTGCCAGAAGTCGGGCCAGAAGATCGCGCTGCTCTCTTTAAACTCCTTCGAGTGGAATAAATACGTCGGGTCCCGCACAGGCACATTGTCGGCATCCAGGAACAGCACATTCTCAAAGTCCGAGTTGTAGATCGCGTGGATCTTGGTCGTGAAGCCCGTGATCGTCGGGTCCTTGATCATCTTCACGCTCACCGGTCCGTACTTTTGCTGGACGACCTGCAGGATGTCGTTCTTCCTCGGATTGCGCGCCATCTCGGACTCCAGGACCCACAATTCGATCGGCAGTACGCAGTTGTACGACCGCAGCGCGCGGATCGTCGCGTACGCGCTCGTCATGAGCTTCGGGTACACGACGATGACGACCCCATCCCCACGTCCTTTCGAGCCCTGGAGCGCGCTCAGCGGCTTTCGCTTGGTCCGTTCGAGGATCTCTTCACTGCGCAGCCCAAAGTTCGCAAAATCGCCGGCGTTCGTGCACGAGAAGCTCACGTGGTCGCGCACACTGGAGCAGTTGAGCTGCATCACGCGGAAGTGCTCGTTCGTGTCGGTGTCCACCATCTCGCAGTACCCGGAGACGCCGCCTGTCAGTAGCTGGTTGCACGCCTTGTCCTGCTCGGGCTCTCGCGCGCCGTACGGACCGCAGCTGCCCGTCTGCTTCCACCCCAAGCACTCCATGTTCGGCCGAATGCGCCGCGGCTCGGCTTTGCGAATGTCCAGCGCGTGAATCGCCATGATCGTCTCGTACTCGGTGGCTTCCACTGCGTACAGTCGCTTGGCTGAATCGAGAATCGCCTGCAATCGCTCGACTTCGGATTGCGCGGTGTCGCGCAGGATCTGGAGCCGCTTGAGCTCCTTCGCGTGGTCGTCCACCGACCACTCGGAGCGATCTTTTTCCGTAAACGGCGCCAACGCTGCTGCGATCACGGCGGCGACGAGCTCGTCCTGGTTGGCTTTCGCATGTTTTGGGTCCACCACCACTGCTTGCTGCTCTCCAGTGGACGCGCCGATCGCGGTCGGGAGGATGCTCGCAACCACCACGTTCTGCGGCAGCGCCGCCTCACCTGCTTGCTGCGCCATTTGCAGCGCTGTGAGGTGCTCTTGCTTGGGCTTCTCTGTCGGGAACGATGCTGCAACTACAGGCTCCGGACGTCTCTCAACCGCTGCCTGCTGCGTGTTGGCTGCATTCGCATCTGAAATCGCAGGCTCTTTCGTGATCCCCAAGAGCTGGTTGATCGCCGCGAGCTCCTGGGGCGACAGCGCCTGTCGCTCTTCCTCTATTGTCAGCGGCACTTTCTTCGCATCGACGCGAATGACCGCACTCCTGGCGGTTTGCGTCATTCCACCGCCATCACTACTGCTCTCTGATCCAAAGAACGCGCAAATGGCGACAATGTACAGCAGCAGTGCCGTCGCGATCCACCACTTGACGCTGCGCGCCATGAGCCACCGGAAGACCGTGCGCAGCGTCGGCTCATTCTGCGCGAGACCGAACGCACCACGTGAGCGCGACGAGTACGCCGCTGACGGCAGCGACGACGGGGACGAAGCGTAGTGGTCGCGCTGCATCCCAGCTGCAGCAGTCACCTCGCGTCGATGGCGGTGATGATGCTTGGCGTGTGAGACAGTAATGTGGTAAGCAGTAAAGCTGATCGGTCAATCAGTCACGTCCAACGTGACACAGCGGGAGTTAACGTCTCTCTGGACACGTCGCGCGCGACGCAAGAGCCAGTCGGTGGACAGAAGGGGCGCCGCGCGTTCTCCTGTCTGGATACTGGGGCAGTGGTGGCGGTGGCGCTGCTGAGTGGGGGGCTTCCTTGTGTGCGAGCAGCTTCGCTGGAATGCGACTGGAATCCTTGTCTTCTTTTCTGCTTTGAGTGTGCGCAAGTGAACAGGTTGCTGTGTCAGTTCAGTTTGTGCACGAGCTCTCTGCTGCTTCGAATAGTGGCCCTGAGAGCCTCTCATTACGAGTATCCTCTCTATTTCGATGTTGTCATTGCTCGACTTGGACTCCAAATGACCTGCGAAACCGAATGCTCGAGCATCATCGAGCGAACTGAACGCTTCAGAATTTCTTTTGTGCACTGAGGTGCAGTTTTAGGATCTGCCTCACAGATGTCCTGAGAGCCAACATGTCAACGAGCGTATCGTATCGCGATCTCCACACACACAATCTCTACTTTACTCGATCGCAACGCTACAAGTACTAGGTCATCTGTACGTCATGGAACGCGTCACGTCTCGTCGCGGCCGTGATGACGCTGCTGCTCCGTAGGTTCGTCCTCTTTCGGTGGAGCTGGCGCAGGAGACACTTGCTCCTCCTCCTTTTCTTCTCCTTTGCCGTCTACTGCATTTGTCACTTCACTATCGTCGCTAGGAGGCGGTGACGCGTTGATGTTCTCATCAAGCTCTGTCTCTGTGGCCGTCTCTGGGATTTGCTGCGGGGGAAGAGTGGCGGGGATGGCCGCTGCTGCAGCAGTTGGGATGTCCGAGGACGCGACGACTGGAGTCGGATTTGGAGAGAGATCGCCACCAGGGAGCGACGGCACAACTGCTGCTGGAGGGTGTTGCGGGTCGCCATTTGCGACCTTCTCAGTGTGAATATCGACAGGTTGGGCACTTTCCTGGCTTTCGACGGCAACCACCGAGTCTTCCATGCGATCCTCCATCTGCGCCGGGTCGAACTCTTCGTTTTCTACAACCACCGTCGCTGTTTTCTGGACTTCCTTCTCGATCTCTACCGCATCATCTGCGCCATGGTCGTCGTCGTTGCTGCGGATGTCGTCTCGAATAAGAGCGTGGTTTGGATCCGTCTTCTGTTCTGCTGCAACTCCATCACGTGGCTTTACGTCTGTTCTTGTCGGTGCCTTGTCGTTGTCTTCGTGATGCTTGCCTTCATTCTCCTCATCAGCATTTTCATTCGCCGTCGCTTCATTCTTCACTATCGGCGGTGCGCTGCCTTTCTCAATTATACTGACGTGCTCTGGAGTCGACAGTGGTATCTCTTGAGGAGGTGCACTCAGAGGAAGCTGCACACCTGGAGCTGCAGTCGCTGGAGTCCCAGGAGGCTCTCGCTCGGAGTTCATCGACGGCGCTGGACTCCCGCCCCCGTTCTCTTTGTCCTCTACCACTACGGGTAGCTCCGAGGCTGTCGTCGCATCCGCCACTGCGTCTTTGTCATCAACAGTACCGCCATCCGCAGTATCCACCATCGAGCGCAGGTACTGCTTCGCGGCCGAGTGCATGGGACGCCATTGCGAAAAGATCTTCTGCCGCGTCGCGTCCGAATTGACGGCTTTCCCGAACCGGACGATGTCTTCCGCGAAGTAGAGCGTGCTCAGGTACACGAGCACGCACCCCGCGAAGAACGCGCGCAGCTGGGTCGTGCTCATCTTTCTCGATGCTGAAGATGAGGGCGAGCCGCTGCCACCACCACTCCCGCTGCCTCTGCTGCCAAAGAAGCCCGACGCACGCCGAACGTACTTGCTGCCGCCGTGCCTCCGCGTCTTGCTGCTGCCACTGTGACTGCTAGTACTATTGCCGCCACCCGGACTCATCCCACTCGCAGGCGAGCTGGCGGACGAAGCCGACGACGGCAGGATGTCGACGGTCGTGTAGTAGCGCGTATTCAATAATGCGGTGCTTTGCTCGGACGCGCCGCGCGGCTTGCGGTGCAGCGTCGTCATCTGGGGCGGTTCGGCTTGTGTGTCGAGCGCTTGCCTGGTAGAGCGTGGCTTGCGCACAGAGAGCGGCAGCGAGGCTTCTTGACTGCTCTCCTCCTTCTTCGTCTGCTTTCTATTGCTTGCTGTTTGTCGCTTGCACGTTAATATTCAGAAAGGCTGGCTCAGTTTGCAGGATTTGAGCTAGGATTCGGATAAAGGAGAATGGACAAGAAAAAGTGCGTGTCGAAATAGTGTGGCAGTCATCATCTAAGAACCAAGTGATCAATATTTGGACCGGTTATGGGAGTGTTTAAAACGCAAATGTGCGTTCTTGCTAAAAGACTAATACAAAGTGAGGAACAACAAACGTCATCCTGGACTAATCTTTCGCCTTGAACTAACGATTACAGTGGAGCTGACTCCCTCGACTGCGGCCGCAACCGATTTCTGGATCCTCTTTTGATGAGGAACTCTCTGCTTTATTATTCTACCTCCGTCCACAAAAACGCAGTGAAAATCGGATTCCTCACTTCTCATCCTTACTTTCCTCATTTTGGCGCTTGTGGTAGGCAGAAGTTGACGCTGTTGTTTTTGCATGCTGTTCGTTGTATCAGCTGCAGCTGATAGTTGCTGCCAATCCTTTCTTCCATTTGTGGGTGTCAATTCTGTTTCTTCTTCTGATGATGATGATCGGTTTATAGAAGCTACAAAAGTGAGATGATTGGCTAAAATCGAGTAAATGCCACCTCCAAAATGAAAGGAAGAAGCGAGCTGGACGACATTTGTGTTTTGGAAGGTTTTCTCAGTCCATTTCTGCACAAGCAAACGCCAGCGCCACAATAAACGGCAGCAGTAAAGAGTTGCAGGGGAAAACGCGATGATAGAAGAGAATGAGGGCACAAAGAGCAATCGGGTATGGATCGCCATGATATTTGTGGGGCAGTCCTTGGGAAAGAGGTGGTGAGAGCAAACTCTAAGCGACGCACCACCTGGACTCGCAAATGTTGCTGAAGCTGGACTCGTGGTTGTTACTGGCGCTGCTGCTGCTGTTGCTGCTGGAGTTGGCCGTGGCGCGATGCTGCGTCTTCTGGGTCACTTAGCGGCACCTGCGCGCGCTCCTGTCTCCGGTCTTGAGGTGTGGTTGTCGCTTGGTTGTCTTCTGGAGGTCGCGGGACGTTGTTCGTCGCTGGAGATCGCTGTACGGAAAGTCGGCTGTGTCGGAGGTGAGTTGTCGCTTGTCGGCTGGGGCTCGCGCAGGTGCGATGGCGCGGTGGTGTCGTTGTCTTCGTCTGCGTCGGCTTTGTCGCGACTGCGGGTGAGCGTGGGTGGTGGACAGTGCGGGTCCGTCTGGAACGCGGCGCAGCAGGAAGAGGAGATGTGCGGCATCTGCGAGGGGAGAGAGAGAGAACGCTGGTGGGACGCGGCATCCGCGCGCGCTCTCGTTCTCGAGGCGGCGCGCGCGGGCGTGTCGGCGATAGTCGTTACTTGCGCAGTCGTTTCGTTCTCATCCTCGATGCTCGTCTCCCGTGCACTGCACCGTCCCGTATGGGTTAGTGCGTCGAGGCGGCTCGCGAACAGTGCCGAGCAAGGGCACGTCGCTTTGAACCAGCCTTCGAAGGAGAAGGACCGGTGGGTGCTACGTCGACGCGCGGTGAGCTCGCCGTAGTGGCGAAACTCGTCAGCGCACGCTGCACACCCAAAGGCGCCTCATTGTGAAGGAAGATGGAGAGGAAGGGACCGGCGACGGGTGGAGGCGGACGCGCGGCCGCGCTGCTGTCGTCATCGGGAGCTCGAAGCCGCATGGCTGGGGGCACAGACACACCCGCTGCAGGGTTCGGTCGGCCGAGCTCAGGGGAACACACGTGCGGTAGCACGTGCGGGTGACAACAGAGGGGAGAACGAAGGGCTACGAGAGAGACGGACGCCAGAGAGGGTGGGGACGGCGCACGCGCTCGTCCCCGCTAACAAAAATTCTACTGTGGAGTTACTTAAAAGAGCATTCCTGAACCATTACAGCACCAGCGTGCAAGGGGTCTGCTCCGGCTCATGTCAACCGCTTCAAGGATCACGGTCGAACACCAGTCAGGTAAGTATGACTTCACTGATCAATCCTTACCCTCTCTATGTATTTATGTTGCGACCCACACTCTGTGCCTGCTCATTTATCTCTCTAAACCTCTCAAAAACGGTATTTTGTGTGGAAATGTGTGGAGGATGGATTTGTTCTTTTTCGATCTTAGCAAAGTCAGGAAGGCTGGTGCGACTTTTTGGAAGTTAATGGCAAGTTAGCGATGCTCTTCCAGTGATGATCAATGCAAAGCGCGTGCCTCTTCATTGCGTGTCGAAGGCATCCCAGCTCAATGGCTGTCACTTGACGCAGACTTGCTGTTGACCATGTCGAAGATGTCTGTCTTTGCGCTCCTGTACCTCCTTTCTGTTGCTGATGAAATAACTTTGACACACAATCGTCCATTTCATGTGCATCATGTCTCCAGTCCAAAAACAGTGTGCCTGTGGAGAGCTCAAGAGTTTGCCTGTTGCGCTCTGCACATTTGATAGCAGTGCTATTTGATTGCGAGAAGGATGCAGATCAGCGCCAAAACTGTTCGGTACGATGTTCCAATACACCACGAAGGTGGACAAATCGAGTGCTGGACTCGTATTGTAACTCGTCAATGCTGCAAACATGAGCCACTCGTCTCCTTTCAAGCAACAACGCTGCTGAGAATGAGTGATCCCAAGCACAAATGTAGCCACTTGCCTGTCTGCCTCAACCAAACAATGAGAGCGATTGCTTTTCTGCCACGTGTCGTGACTTCCCTGTTCATCTCCAGATTCCACCAGATTCCTCTGTAACTGCATAAGTGAGCCACTTTGAAAAGCATGCACGACAGCAGGAATATTCAAAAATCACCGAAACGGGTTTGCAAAGTCGCGACCCGTCAAACCCGTTTTATCGCCAGATGGTTTAGACTTGAATCGATTAGGAATTGAGTGTGAGGGTCTACCCGCGGGTGCGAACACAGAACACAAATGAACCCGGAGCATGTTTCGTTGTCCTGACCTATCCAAAATGGCGCGACTCTTCCCAATGCTCTATCCATGGATACATTCGCAATTACATCAGCTGAGCCGCATATATTCACACTTAAGCGATCTAGTGCGTCTAAAAGTGCAGTTTTGGAAATCGTGTTTGAGTAAAACTTCCATTCCAACCTGACCACCTATCCATTTTAATCATATCTGCTAGTCCATACTCGTAAATACTCTTGCGGTATGTCTTGATCTGTGTGCTGTGTTGTGGTTGTCACACAACTCCCCCCTTTCAAGTGTGAAATTCAAGTGCGCGCTTTCCTGCCAGCATTCCGCATTCCCCCTTCTCGCCGCTCAAGCCACGTCAAGCAGCAGCACAGCTCTCCCTCTCACAGGCTCGCTTGGAAGAAGAAGAAGAAGAAGAGAGAGAACAGCATGTCGGACCTCATCGCGAACGTCGTGGGCACCATGGCAGTCGAGGTCGTCGCGGCGGCGTCCTTCGCGGCAGCGTCGGTGGCTGTCGCCGCGGTGTACACGAGCCGCCAGGTGGTCAACGCCCGCAAGCGCAAGCACGCGGCGGCCGAGGCTGCTGCCAGAGAAGTAGAAGAAGGCGTCGAAGAGGCCAGTGCAAGCACTGGGAGTACCAGCTCGCCGCCGCTCAAGAGGCGGCGCCACGAGCCAGAGCGCTCCCCTGCGCACGACGACCACGCCGAGAAAGTGCACCACGTGCACCATGGCTCGAACGGCGCGACGTTCACAACCGAGGTCGTGGTCGACGAGCTCAAGCGCAAGGCTGTGGGCAAGTGGCGCAAGAAGATCGTGTACACGTTCCTGGACGACCGAGGCAAGGAAGCAGTCAACTACACGTACGAGGACATTGACAAAGTGGCGCGCCGCATCGCTGCGACGCTGCAGACCGAAGGCAAGGTGCAGAAGGGCGACCGCGTCATGCTCTGTTACCCTCCTGGACTCGACTTCGCGATGGGCTTCTGGGGGTGCTTGTACGCTGGAGCCATTGGCATCCCAGTGTACCCACCGTACCCTGGAACGCTTGCCAAGGACTTGCCAAAGTTTAACCGCATGGTGGAGGATTCTGGCGCGAAGGTGATCCTCACGAACAAGACGTACCACTTAGCAAGCAAGATGGCTACAGTGAAGGGCTTCTTCAGCATCGACAAGAGCGCGACGACGTGGCCAGCGGATGTGAAGTGGTTCACCACCGACACCATTTCGGACTCGGTTGGGAGCCTTTACAACGACTCCAAGCTAAACCTGACGATCGACGACTTGGCGTTCTTCCAGTACAGTTCCGGCTCGACTTCTGCTCCGAAGGCTGTGATGATCTCGCACGGAAACCTGCGCGCTCAACTGAAGACCTGGGACAGCATCTTGATCTCCGATACGTTGGTGTCGTGGCTGCCATCCTATCACGACATGGGTTTGGTGGGGTTCATCATTACTCCATGCATCACCGGTGCGCAGTGTGTGTCCATGTCGCCGATCAGCTTCATCAAAGACCCTGCGATGTGGATGCGCATTGTGACGAAGTACAAGGCGACTCACGTGTGTGCGCCAAACTTCGGCTACGCGCTTGCGGCACGAAAGACCAGCGACGCCGAAGCCGCGAAGATGGATCTGAGCACTTTGAAGCAAACCATCTGCGCTGCTGAGCCGATCCGGCGAGAGTCGCTCGATGCGTTCATCTCCAAGTTCGAAAAGGCTGCTGGATTCGACCCAAAGACGTTCAACTGTGGATACGGTCTTGCTGAAGTGACGTTGGTCTGCACCGGTCAAGACCCTCTGGAACGCCACCTGCCGTCGATTCTCAGCATCAAGAAGTCGACTGTCGAAATTGAGCGCAAGGTCGTGATCGCGTCTGCAACCGAGCCGGCTGAGAATGTCATGACGTTGGTCGGTTGTGGTAAGGCAATGCCGACGTTCAGAATTGCGATCGTCGACCCGGACTCGAAAAAGCAGATGAAGGATGGACAAGTCGGAGAGATCTGGGTTGAAGGTCCATCGGTTGCTGTTGGTTACTGGAACCGACCTGAGTACACTGAAGAGATGTTTGGTGCGCGAATTGTTGGAGAGAAGGACACAACCAACTTGTACCTGCGCACCGGCGATATGGGCTTCCTTCACAATGGCGAAGTGTTTGTGACCGGCCGCCTCAAGGATCTGATCATTATCCGTGGCCGCAACGTCGTTCCTCAAGACGTCGAAGCTTCGATTGAGCGTGCTCACGACCACGTTCGCCCTGGCTGCACTGCCGCCTTCTCGATTGAGAAGAACCAAGAAGAAGCGCTCGTGCTTGTTGCCGAGGTGAAGAACGGCTCCTCGAAGGAAGTCTGCGAGGAGATCTGCCGCGAGATCGTCAAGGTTGTCCTGTCGGAGCACCAGCTTCGTTGCGAAGCCATCGTGTTGTTGCGCCAGAAAACGATCCCAAAGACTACGAGCGGTAAAATCCAACGCAGTGCAGCAAAGTCGAAGTTTTTGACGAACACGTTGCCGAAGCCTGTTTACGAGTACAAGTCGAAGGACGCCCACCGACCTGCCCCGGTTATCACCAAGCAGCCAGAGGTCGAACGTGCAGTCGAAACCACAACTGAAATCGAAGTGGGTGCCGAGAAGTCTGTCCAGAAGCCAGAGGACATTAAGTCGGAAGCCGAGATCTTGGCTTGGCTTGTCGAGCGTATCGCGAAAGAAGTCGAACCTGCTGAAGACGGATCGGCTCCAGCCGCGATTGACCCATCTACCCCTTGGGCGTCGTATGGTTTGGACTCGATCGCGATTGTTGGACTCTCGTCGGAGTTGGGGGAGTTCTTGAGCTGCATTGTTCCTCCTTCGGCGTTTTTCCAGTACGACACTCCTCTGAAGCTGGCGAGCGCACCGGGTTTAGCTACTGGTGAATTGCAAACTGACGACAACGACCAGTCCTCCGGAGCCGAGCTTGCGAGCACTGTGGAGGAGATCGACGCTTCGTGCTACGACTTCAACGCGTTCCCAGAAATCCAAGACCTGTACGCGCAGATGCAGGAGTTCGAGGCTGCTGGCTTGGTCGTTCCATTCCTTGAGACTCTCACCCCGGAGAAGAGAAAGATGGTGAACTTCAACACCTACAACTACCTCGGCAACGCCTCGAACCACGACGTGGCATTGGCTTCCAAGAAAGCGATCGAAGAATACGGCACGACGATGAGTTCGTCTCCGATCGTCGGTCAGAACCAAATTAACGTGGAGCTCGAAGCTGCGCTGTGCTCTTTCTTCCGAGCAGAAGCCAGTATTCTGTACGTCGGTGGTTGGGTTGCTAACGTCGCTACTATCGACTCTTTGGTCTCCAAGGGCGATTTGATTTTGTGCGATGCGCTGAACCACAACTCGTGTGTTACCGGTCAGCGACTGAGTGGTGCTACCATTCTTCCATTCCCGCACAATGACACCCAAGCGCTCGAGCGAATGCTTTCGAAGCTGCGAACCAAGTACCGTCGTGTGCTGATTGTTGCTGAAGGCGTCTACTCGATGGATGGTGACATCCCGAACCTCCCAGAGATCATTCGCATCAAGAAGCAGTACAAGGCGATTTTGTTCTTGGACGAAGCTCACTCGTTCGGCACCATGGGTGCGAATGGACGCGGTCTTGTTGAGCACTTCAACGTGGACCCTCAGGACGTGGATGTGCGAATGGGAACGATGAGCAAGGCGCTTGGTTCGGTTGGTGGCTTCATTCTCGGATCCACTGCTGTCATCAAGTACCTGAAGCACACCTGTGGCGGATTTGTGTTCTCTGTCGGTCTTTCTCCTGCGTGTGCTGGCGCTGCCTTGAAGTCTCTCCAGCTGATGTCGAAGAGTCCATCCCGGACGTTGAAGCTCCAGGAAAGAAGCAGCTACTTCTTTGATCTGTGTGTGAAGGCAAGGCTGACGATTTGCGAAACGACGTTCCGAGGTGCTCCAGTGGTGGTGGTGATTATCGGCTCGACCATTGCGACTGCCAAGGCGTCCGAATTCCTGGCAGACAAGGGGAAAGTGAACGTGAAGCCGATTGTGTACCCTGCCGTTGAAGAAGGCAAGTGCCGCCTGCGCTTTTTCATCTCGTCTCTCCACACGAAGAAGCAGCTCGAGCACGCCGTGCAGATGCTGACGACCTACTTGGCTCAAGGAAAACCTTCGACCACTGTTGCTGCTATGCAAAATGGTGGTGTGACTGATGTGGTGGAGAGTGTCCAGGTCGACAAAATCAGCACTGCGACAACCATCGAAACTGAAACCTCATCGAGTGTGTTCAGTATCGAAGAGTTCGAGGTGGTGACTTCGTCGGAAGCCCACTCGATGTCGTTTTCTCAAGATTTGACCCAAGCATCATCGTCCTCATCGACCCAAGTATCCTCGTCGTCCTCATCGGTTGTGAAATCGTCGTCCCCTGCTGGGAAGAAGGAAAAGGCAAACGGAAAGGCTTCGGAGTCGAGTGGCCAGTCCAAGAAGCAGCGCAAGCAGAAAGCGAAGGCTGCCAAGGTGAAGGGTCCGTAAGCGCGCACCTGCGAAGGTTGTGTATTCGACGTCCTTGAAGGAGTGTGCCGGGTTTGCAACATCGTGGCAGTTCACACCGCCATCGGCTTCTGGTGGAATCGCCGAGTCGACAGTTTAGGCTTCTTCTACCCATCGTGGTATTTTTGGTAAGCTGTAGTCCATTTGCGCTTTTTGGGCAGCTATGTATTTTGTCTATCTTGGTTGCACTCTGAGAATTAGCCCCCCAAATAGAAATTCCTGTCTGCATTTTTGAGAACGCGCGCTGCGTGAGCTGCGCTCCCCAGTTTTCCTTCCCGCTCAAGCCACTCAAGCAAGCCGGCAGCTGATGGTGGCGTTGCCGCAGCGCAGAGATGCGGGTTCACGGATCGGTGTTTGCCTGGCGGATCGCCTGTTTCGATCAAGGAGACGCCTTGAAGATTTTCTGTCCCAGTCAAGCGAATCTCCACGAGGTTTCATGGCCGCGACAAAGTTATTTGCAGACTCCAAGGGTACGGGATCCTGCTGATTGACGCACACCAAGCACAGCAAAGTGGCCACGGGAAGTGGAAGGAAGGTCGTGCGACAATAGACAAGACGCTCGCCCTCAGAGGAACAAGTGGAGCGCGTCCGGAAGGCACGAAACCACCTGCTGCTCTTTCACCCGTCTCAGTCAGTCGTCAGCCAGCACGCATCCAAGCACAAGAACACTATCAACCCAAGAGCACCTGGGCGAAGCTTCGCATCAAGCACGACGAACAAGTTCCTCGTGCGCGGACTGGGCTTCTTCAACGATGCGTACGACCTCTTCGTCATGAACATCGTGAACGTCGTGCTCACGGAGCAGTACGGCAAGGAGGTGTACACTGCGAACATGAAGTCCTCGGTGTCGTCGGCGGCGCTGGTTGGCGCCGTGATCGGTCAGCTGCTGCTGTTTGGGCTCGGCGTGATCCCGGCGCGCATCGTGTGCTCCTACCGCGTGTCCGCGGAAGAGACCGAAGCCTACACGACCGCCAAGGAGAAAGGACGCACCGTGGACCTGCACCGTTAGGTATTCTCCATGCTACAGAGAGAGTCGCTCCAGTGTCGTACGAGTATTGGTGAGTTGGCAGACTGATGACACGCCACAATCGCGGAGCTCCAGGTGACCTTAGCGCCTTTGTTTGTCTTTGTATGAGAAAATGAAGACACGCCCGAAAACTGCAACGCGTTCTTTGAGCGCTGCAAGCAGTGTCTCAATGTGCGCAACTTGTAAATGCCAGCCACCACCCTGTGAGTATCTATCTCCACAGAGTATCAGCATCAGCGCGACTGACTGAATATCAATTGCGATTGCAATTGTCGTTCCAACAGGACCGTCGAGACCGCGAGATCGCTGAGAAGAAAGCGCGATCCCAGTCTTAAAGAACCCGAGGACCACGATTGACGCATGTCTGGACTCTCATAGATATGTAGATGTCAATGTGGCAGTCTCCACACGACCGAATCAACTCGCAAGCCAATACACTACCACACAATCCCTATTGATAAACGGAGCCGATAGGACACTTTGCTGGTCGGATCATTAAATAATCGGCGGCGGGATCTCTTTCACGCCGACCTCGGCGTCGGTCTCAATGCCGCAGAGCGTGTACACCGCCGACGGTTTCTTCTCCATGCCGTCGGCGACCTGGTTCACAGCGTCCACCACAATGCGCTTGCGCTGCATCCACGCAGTCTACGAAGAACCACCAACAGACACATCAAGAGGCGTCGGGTCAGACACAACCAATAGAGCAGCTCCATAACCCCCAAGCAGCTTCACTCTTACCCGGAACGTGTTGAACTTCCGTTTCAGCGCATCTTTCCTGCCGGGCGAAATCGGCTTCTGACCGGGCTTCTCGAGCGCTGCGAGCTTCTTCTCCAGCGCTTGCTGCTCTTCCTCGAGCGCATGGAGCGCGGTCTCCAAGTCGGCGTCCGAGATCTGCGAGTGGATACCGGACAACGTAGCTTCGCTCGCCTTGAGCTCCTGCTCCATGGACGCGCACTCGGCATCCGCGGCTTTGATCTGCTGCTCGACCCGCGCGCGCTCTTCCACGGATGGCACCGGCAGCTTGTTCTGGTTCATGTAGTAGATCTTGGCTTTGCCGTACGTCTTGCTCATCAGCTCCTCTCTGTTTCACATTCGCAGTCACTGTTAGTCCGACATTAGGTCAGCAGCACGGTGGCATTAGCGACAGAGCTGTGTGCTGTACGTACTTGTCACAGAGGTCGTCAAGGATCTTTGTCAGTGACGGCTTTGCGATAACGCGGTGCATGTTTTCAAACACGTTCAGCATGCTGTACGGTCGATTGGTCTGAAAGCGCACACAAACACACCAAGTCAGTGCCACGACCAGGTCCACAATCACGACGAGCGATAGCAATGCCAGCTCACCTTGCGCATGTAGTCGAGCACAGCGGTCTTTGCATCGCCAGCCTTCATGGTTTGAACTGCTGCTGCTGCAGGTGATGCCGCCGTTGACGCACCGCTCTTCTTCACGGGGCTGCTCCTGGACTTTGCCGCAGCCTTACCCGCAGCTTTCTTTGCAGGCGCAGCAGTCGCCGCAGGTTTCTTCTTTGTTGCTGCTGCAGCAGGCGCTGCTTTCTTTGCTGCAGCGGCTTTGCCCTTTGGCGCTGCAGCTCCAGACGCCTTCTTGCCACGCTTTGCCTTCGGCGCGTCGTCGTCAAAGTCGGATTCGGCGAGATCGTCCTCCTCGCTCACTGCGTCGTCGTCGCCGCCGCCATCGTCGCTGTCGTCGTCTTCTGAGGCAGCAGAGAACGCGTCGTCTTCTTCCTCTTCGGAGCCGTCGTCCAGCGAGAAGTCGTCGTCAAAGTCATCGTCCTTCATGGATTCTGCTTGTTTGTTGCCTGCAAAATGGAGAATTGCTGAAAATGGCGCCAAAACAAAACAAATGTGAAAGGCTAGATTGTCCACAGTAGACAGCCTGCAAAGTACGATTCGGATTCTATGCAACTGCTTTAGAGAAATGCAAGCAAGGATCATCATCTCCACATGCTTTCGCTTTCGCTCGCTTGCTTCAGCTTCTTTCTGAGCACCTGAGCAGCTGAGCGAGGGTGGAGATCATTTGACTGGAGCAGAGAGCACTCGCTGGAGCAGATGGAGAGTCCGGTGTTTCGTGTGCAATTGCAGTAGCGACTGGGTCGTGGAACCGGGCAGCATGAGGCGAAAGTCAACAACGCAAATGTCCATTCCAATGATTGCATTGCTGTGAGCTGCTCTACTGAACAGTTTCAGCGCTCAAGGCGAGAGAACTGTGAATCGAGGCGGATTTTGTGTTGCGGTTGAATCCTGCTGTTCTCCTTTTCGCTGTCCAGGACACTCGATGGATTTTTATTGTTCCAGGTGGTGCCACAGGTGGAAGAGCGCACAGCCACATGCGTACCCCCAAAGCAACGATCGGACGCATACCACTGACGATCGCAACAGGAGTGTCTGCATTTTGTCAAACAAATCACGAGTGCAGTTGAGACTTGCTCCTATGTCGCATGGTGACGAATGAGTCGGAGGACTCGACAGGAGAGATTTGGCTGAGAGCTCGACTGTGATGGTAAAACTTTGAAATCAGATCCAGATCTCAGCTGGCAATTTAGATATCAGCGCTTTCATGGTCGTTCCAACCGCATACACGAGCATAAGCGCTTGAGACTTGGCGATCTCTGCACGATATTGTGCATTCATTGTCACACACAAAGCTGACTCACTCTTCTCGCTCTTCTTCCTGTCCCCTTCAGTATCCAGAGTTGCTGGCAGAGACGGATGTGAGTGAGGCTGAACTGAGCTCCTTCGCTCTCTTATTACGCGGATTCGCTTAAACAAGCGCTCCTCAACTACCCTTCGTAAGACATGCCATACTTCTCTATCTATTTGACGTAAATATAAAGGTGGAGGGTAGCATATACTGCTGTATAGCAGCTTGAAGAAGGTACTCCGCTGACAACAGGCAATAATGTTCAAGCTCTCAAAAACAACAAACACTGTAGTCGGTACAGATCAGAAATAGAAGCCCCCTCGCCCCTCACTTTCCCTCTTTTCAGACAACAATTTTTGAGCAATTTGACGACACACACTCGCTCGTTTCTGCCATTTGCAGAGAAGGCGGCAAAGGCGAGAGAGGGAGGCGAGAGCGAAGCAAGGCAGGCGGCACAAGCAGCAATTCTCCGGTGCGTTCCGTGCAGCGTGTGCTGTACTGTATTGGCTCTGTGTGTGTGTGTATGTGCACGGGCGACAGTGATGTGGGTGTGCGGCGCCTTGTGTCGCTCGCTCGCCGAGTCTCGTTTCTCTCGAGAGAAAACGGAAGGAAAGCAAGGGCGGAAGCGACAAGTCCACGACCAGCGAGCGCCGAGTCTGTCGCATGGCGCCTATCTATCTATCTCTGTCTGTCTGTCTGTCTATTTGGGTGTGTTACGTGGTCGCTGCATGTATTGAATGCGCGCAATAGTGATGTGTCCGTCGAGAACAAAACATCAAGCAGCCAGCTCAGCTCAGCGCCGTCGTTCGTTCTTTCTGTGACGTCAACCACCTCACTATTGTTTTTGCTTCCTTTCCGTCTACACAGGCAGACACCGATTCTCTCCTTTGATACCAAACGGGAAGTAAAGACTACGCAACATGGGCTGCCAGCACTCGAAGGACTCGGACGTGGTCGGCTCGACCTCGTCGACGGCGCGCAAGAGCGGCAAGGGCGGTCGCGGCTCGCGCCGCAGCGACCGCGTGACGTTCCGCGACGACGTCACGTCCGACCTCATCCAGCACACGTACGTGGACGACATCGACGAGTACTTTGAGTTCCACTCGACGGTCGGCACGGGGCACTTTGGCTGCGTCAAGCACGCGACGTCCCGCAAGTCGGGCAAGGAGTGGGCTGTGAAGATCGTGAAGCTCAACAACGAGGTCGACAAGGACGCGCTGCGTAACGAGATCAACATTCTGAAGCGGCTGCACCACCCGCAGATCGTGCGTGTCATCGCGTCCTACGAAGACAAGGAGCACATGTACATGGTCATGCAGCTCTGCAAGGGCAAAGAGCTCTACGAGCATCTCTACAAGGAGAAGCGCGAGTTCTCGGAGGAAGACGTGCGCAAGATCATCCGCGGCTTGCTGCGCGCGGTCGCGTTCCTGCACTCGAACTTTATCACGCACCGCGACCTCAAGCTCGAGAACTTGCTGCTCGAGAACGCCGAGAACCCGAGCTCGCTCAAGCTCTGCGACTTTGGACTGAGCACGCGCTTCAAGCGCGGCGAGAAGCTGCAAAAGTCGCTCGGCACGATCGACTACGTCGCGCCGGAAGTGCTGGACGGCGACTACAATGAGAAGTGCGATCTCTGGAGCGTCGGCGTGATCTGCTTTGAGCTGCTCACGGGCATCTCGCCGTTCCACGCGCCGACGATCGACGAGACCATGGGGAAGATCTTCGACGGCATCTTGATCTTTGAAGACTCGATCTGGAAGAACTTTTCGCCGAGTGCGATCGCGTTCGTCAAGTCGTTGGTGAAAGAAGACGTGGACGCGCGCCTGTCGGCCGAGCAGGCGCTCGAGCACAAGTGGCTTGTCGGCAGTGAACAGGGCAGCACGGGCAACGAGCGGCTGCAGAACAACAAGCGCCTGCTGCTCACGAACATGCTGAGCTTCAGTCGGTGTCGTAAGATGAAGCAAACCGCGCTGCTCTCGGTGGCGTTGGGTATCTCGGAGGACCACATTCAGCAGGAGATGGCGGCGGAAGTGTTCCACTCGATGGACATCTCGAAGAAGGGGACGTTGACGCGCGAAGCGTTCTGCAACTCGATGGTCGAGTGCGGTATCTCCAAGCCCGACGCCGACGACCTGTTCACGCGTATCAACCAGTCGAAGACCGGACAGATCAACTTTCTAGAGTTCATCGCAGCGGTGATGGATCAGCGCGATATCGGTCAGAACACGATCAAGGAAGCTTTCGGACTTCTCGACGGCGAGAAGAAGGGACGATTGTCGATTGTCGGGCTCCAGGATGTGTTCAAGAACTCGATGGTGCCAGAGGAAGTGAAGGAGATGATCGCGTCGGCGGACAAGAAGGGCGATGGCTTTGTCGAGTTCGAAGAGTTCCAGGACATGTTTGCGCAGCCGAACTCGCCGCTCGCGAAAGTGGACGAAGTGTCGGAGTCCCACGAAGACTTCTCGACCGACAGCTTTGCCGGCAGCGAGGACCTCGAGAAGCGCGCGACGCTCACATCGTCGAGCCTGACTGCGATGGAAGGCAGTGAGAACGGATCGCACTCTGCTTCGCCCGAGAAAGTGGTGCTCGAGCTTGGGAACGGCGTCGAGCTGAAGCCGAACGGACATACAGAAGCCAAGACAATATCGCCAGCAGCAGCAGCAGCAGCAGCAGAACAACAACCAGTCCCCGTTTCGACCGAGTCGCCCACAACAGCCTCATAAGCATGCGTAGGCACGTCAAGAGGACAAGCAGGGAGGGTTTGTGTTTTTTTCTTCGGGTATAATGATTTTTTATTTGGTTTGCAGAATGCAAGTGGTTTCAGGTCGAGATCGCATCAGCCAGAAGGAATGGTAGAGAGCGTTGGTCGGTCGACTTGGGTATCAGTCGATCGATCACAATGACAACAACGGCAACGAATAAGGTAATAAAGAAATCAAAATCAAAGCACTAAAGGAGCAATATACAATAGAGTTGTTTTCGTTTTTTCTGTATCCATCACGTGCATTCTTCATCTCTCTTTATGTGCCGAAATTGAACTTGAACTCGGTGGCACCCGCGTCCCCAGCGGCGTTCTCCTCGAACTCTGATGCGTGTGCTGCACCATTTGCATCAGAAAATGGCTGCTCGCTGCTCTTCTTCTTGCGCTGCGCGATCGCCGCGAGGTTGCGCCGCCCGCGTCCGTAGCGCAGCTGCATCTTCGCGATCTCCGACTCGAAGCCCGTCGCTTTGCGCAATTTCAGGAATGACGGAGATGACGCTGCTGGTTCTTGTGCTTGCGGCTTGGTGTTGACTTTAGTGCTGCTGTTGGGTTTTGGAGCGTTGCTCGTGGCTGGTGATGGTGTTGCTGCTATCGTGGAGGAGGAGGCCGCCTGTTGTTGCTGCTTCTTGGCTGCTTTCTTCTTCTTCTTCTTGCTCTTCTTTGCTGTAGGCTCGGCAGCTGTGTTAGCGCTTTCGGTGGTCGCGGTCGACTGCTGCTTTGGAGCTGCTGGCGCCAGAACAGAAGCTTGTGTGGTGCTTGGTGCAACGTGGCTCTTGCCCTTCGCGCCACTCTTTGACGCAGAGATCAGCAACTGCGCCAGCAGGTCTCCAGCGTCTTCAACCGCAATGTATCCGCCCACGTCCACTTGTGGATGTACATGCGCATCCGCTTGTGCATCTTGCTTCTTCTTGCTGCTCGACTGTTGCGTGTCCACGCTCTGCAGGTCAAACGCGAACTGGAACACACTGCTGCTGCCGCCTTCGATCTCCACTACCGCAGCATCGCGCTGCTCGTCGACTTGCTCTTGCTGCCGCTGGCCACTCTTCTTCGCCGAGAAGTGCGACGCCAACGACTGCGCCACCACTGCCATCCTGTTAGCTCTCCTGCTGTGCTGTTCGCCAAATTGTTTTGACAGAATTGATTAGGAGATTCCAGCTCTACTCGATAAAGTACGAAGCCGCACTTACGCGAAACGACACCAATCTGCTCCAGACACCAACAAACAAAAACCAAATTGCAACGACCAAGCAGAGCATCAAGACAACTCAAGGAGGATGGTCGTGTTCCTCGGCAACCCTGGTGCGTACGTAGCACTTACATGCGCGCGGTCGCTTCTGCTGCATGGGTGCACCGCTAATGTGATTGCTGCCTCGATTGCGCTTCTGTGCAGCTCTTCGCCGGATGTCCAAGTCGGTGGCGGATGTGCGGTCACCAACGATCCGCAACATGCTCAAGCAGATGGAAGAGGAAGTCGTACGTGTGCTTGCTCGTACTGCTACTGATAGATATAGACGCACTGACTGGTGTGTCGCCACCCCTGCTTTCACACTTACAGCGCGCTGAAGCGGGTGTGGGCATCGCGGCGCCGCAGCTGGGCCACAACCTGCGCATGTTCCTCATGCTCAAGAACTTCCCGCAGAGCGAGGACGAGCTGGACGACCCGAACCACCGCCTCGAGTACCAGGAAGTGATCAATCCGGAGATCCTGGAGATGTCGCAGCGCAAGAAGAAGGACTTTGAGGGCTGTCTGAGCATCCCTGGGTACTCGGGCGTCGTGGCGCGCGCGCAGGAGATCAAAGTGCAGTACAACGACGTGGACGGCCGGCTCTTCCACAAGACGCTGCGCGACTTTCCTGCGCGCATCTTCCAGCACGAGACCGACCACCTCAACGGCGTGTTGTACCTGGACAGACTCGAGGAAGGCACCCTGATCCACAACGAGGAGTTCGAAGCGCTCGAGTGGATGGACATCGAGAAGCTGCTCAAGAACTAAACTACTCAAATCGAGACGCATCCAGCAGTTCCAAAGGTGCTCTAAGTATGTATGGTATGGTATGGTATACATGTATGCGACGAAAGCCTTCATAAACCTCTCTCTGCCTTAGACGAAATCCTTCTCGCGTGCCTTTTCGAGCCACGGACGCCCCATTTTCCGCGGCGACACGAGGATCTGCTTGAGTGCCGGCACGACATTCGCGAGCATCAGCGCCATCGCCCCCGAGGCGATCGCCACAAACGCAAAGAACCGTCGCTTGTTGCCGTTCTCGTGATAGAAAGTGTAGCCATTGATCACGTTCTCGATGCACTCCATGCGCGTCACCATGGGCGTCATGAACGAACTCCCGTACTCGGCGCGTGCGAGGAAACTCGCGTTCTGCGGCACCCCCACAGGTGTCCCGAGGAACCACGCCGGATCGTCCGCGAGCGGCAGCACTTGCTCGTAAGGAAACCTCTTGGCGCGGATCGTGCGGTCTTCGTTCACGAGCCAGCGCTCGCCCGAGACCGAGTCGCGCTCCTCCTTGTACAGCCAAATGTCGGCGTGCGAGCCGCTCAGGTGCTCGTCCAGGTAGATCTGCACGAGCTCGCGCTCGGGGATGTAGTTGACGAACGCGACGCGCTGCAGCTCCAGATACGCGTCTCGCTGCACGATCTTGGTGAAGTTGTCGATCGTCTGGAACGTGTCGACGAACACGCGCTTCTGCACCGCGACGTCCGAGTCCGTGTCGCCCACGGGGATGTGGTCCTGGCCGCGCAGCACGAAGAGCAGGTTGCCGAACATGACCCAGAACGGCACGTGCTCGCGCGCGCAGAGGCGGTAGAGGAACTTGGCGAGCGCCTCGATCTCGCGGTGGAACACGTCGCTGTTGGGGCACTCGTTGCTGTAGTACACTTCGAGCGACACGCCCAGCACCGCGCAGAGCGATGCGAGGAACAGCAGCGACCAGAGTGCGGCCACGCGGCGGCGCACGAGCGGCTGCAGCGCCGGCAGCAGGCGCCACTTGGGGTGCAGCAGCACGGCGACGAGCGCGACAGGTCCCCAGACCCCCATGAGAAACCAGTTGGCGTTCGCGACGCTCGTGGGCAGCAGCACCGTCATCTCGCTCGCTCGCTCTTCTCTTCTTGTGAGCTGTTGCTGTTGGTGGCAGACACTGACTGATTTGGTGAGGGAGGATGACGCTTGTTGGAATGGGTGATAGTTTTATATCGCACGAAAACCTTTTCATCGTACGTGAGTCCAGGTTTGAGATAGCAGATTCGATACACAATGATATAAAGGCTGGTAGAAGTAGGACCCTTCTAATGAAGGTACTTGATTTTGTATCAGCTTACTCATTATGAAGAGCGACGGAGTTCTCACTGGAAGATAGTCAGTGCATGAAGAACGCAACGCATGCAACAAAGAAGCCTTTACCACTTGGTGATCCATTTTCATTCATGATTGATGCAATGCGAAAAATGCAAATTGCTATTGCTGTTTCTGTTTGTTTGTCTGCTGGCTCGTCACCAACGTCTTAATTAATAGGGAGGGATAGCGAAAGGGAAACAAGCAGCGAGAGAGAGAGAGAGAGAGAAGATCGAAAGTAGTAGTTACACACAGGCGAGCTTCGTGTCGCAGCTGCTGAGGCAGATCGAGAACGCCTGGAAGGGCGAGAGCGGCCACTGGAAGTCCATCGTGAACATGTCGTCGGCGACGCGACCGAACTGCAGGATGTTGCCCATCGACGGGTCCTCCGTGTTGATCAGCTGGAAGTTCTTCACCGACGCCATCGACACGCGGCCGCCAAAGTCTAGACAATACGCGCCGAGGTCCTCGCGGAACACGGGCTCGCGGTTCGAGAACTTCATCAGGTCCTTCAGGTCCCCACCCGAGAGCCGCGTCACGAGCCGGTCCTGGCGGCTCATGGGGCGAACCACCTTCGACGACACGCCGTTCTCGTCCACGTCCGGGATCACCACGCGCATCTTGCGCGGACCGACGCTCGTGCGGTTCGGCTCGTAGGTCACGCAGCCGAGCTCCTCGCGGATCTGCAGCACGTTGCGCACGACGTGGTCGTCCGAGCTCACGGCGTCCTGGATCTTGGCGATCTTCTGCGGGTCGCGGCCGTTGTCGTACAAAGTGAAGCACGTGCCGAGAAAGTTCGAGCCCATGCGGCCGATGCGGTTCCCTTCCGAGCAGTCCTTGTCTGTACAGATCACGTAGTTCGCGGTCATGTTCGAGCGCACTTGGCGGCGCGCGGCGAGTAAGAAGCGGTCTTCTTCCTGGGTGCCGATCTGGCCCTGCAGGTACAACTCGTAGCCGTACTGCTTGAACATCCCGCGGTACACTTGCTTCACGTAGCACCGGATGATCCCGGCGTCCAGCGGCACGGGCTGGAGCGCAGTCTTGTGCATGTCCTGGAGCTCCAGCTTCTGCAGCGGCTGCAGCACGAGCGGGTCGCACACACCTCTGCACAACGGACAGCTCCCCGACTGGCCGAGCCACGCCATGATGCAGCGGTAGTGCACGTACGCACCGGTACACTGACCCGTGCAGGGGAGTGGGTACGCCTTGCGCCGCGCCGAGAACTCGTCCATGCAGATCAGGCACCCTTCGCTCTCCTCGGGCGACCCTGGCTCCTTGCTCTCATCCTGCAGTTCTTTCCCTGAACTGCTCTTCTGCGGCGTGAGCGCCGGCTTCTTGGACTCCAAGTGCAGGTCGTCGTCTTCCTCAACCTTCGCCTCCTCTTCTTCGAACGTCAGGTGGATCACGCTGCTGATCTCCGCGTCCACTGCCTGCGCAGTACTGGTAGAGGACCCTTCAGCGCCTGCGACTCCGCCTACATTACCACCCGCGTGGAACGATCGGCGCTTGGGCGAGAACGTCGGCAGCGCTGGTGGGTTGTCCGCGAAGATGTTGGGCGAGTGGTACACTGCTCTCGGCGACGCCGAGCTCGCGGAGCCCAGATCTCGGGACATAGTGTTGCCGATCACGCTGCGTCGACCCGACGCGACCGCGCTGCTGCTGCTGCTGCTGCTGCGCGGCGAGATCGCGAGCGTGAGCGATTCCTCATACTGGCGCAGCAGGTTCGGGACGTCCCCTGCGACGCTCGCATTCGCTCCACTCGCCGTCATGCCTCCGCTCATACTCATTCTCGCGCCGCGCGCAGAGCTCATCCGCGCGTCCGGCGCCTCCGAAGAGCTCGTCGCTGCTGATGCTGCTGCTGTCGCGGGAGCCGGAGGGAGTGCCTGCATCGGGTGAACCACCTGGGACTGCTGCTGCTCGGCTGCTGAGCTCATCGCCCAGACCCTCTCTCTCTCTCTCTCTCTGAGTGCAAAGAGCGATGAGTGTCCACTTCTCCGCTTCTTTGCTTCGCCTGCGCCTCTGCTGCTTTGTTCTGCTCTGCTCTGCTTCTTCCTCACACAGAAAGCGTGGAAGAAGAAGAGTGTCCTAATGATGTTGCGACGCTGGAGCTTTTTCTGCCTTTTCCTCACTTGATCGATCGATCGATGTGTGAGAATAGGTACGACAGTGACAGGACAATCCGGCTTGTCAGGAGCAGCCAAAAAGAACCATTTTCTGCATACAAAGGAGGAGTCGGAGAGGGACATTTCGACGCGAAAACAAAAACGAAACTATTGTGTATCCTCTTAAACCCGCAGAGTTTGTGTGTCCACAAAAATGTCGACATACTAAATTTGACAACGGGCTAAACTCATCTCATCTCAACCCTGAGGGTTAAACCCGTTCCAAAAACAGGTGGTGAGAAACTGTGTCGTCTTAACATACGAAACCTGACCTCGAATGTGTGCATCTGAGCATAAACCTCATCACGCAGGTGCGCATGCTCAACAAAAGAGTGCCAGCAAGACAGAAAGTATCTCACCCCATCAGGAAGAGAGAGCTCCATGCGCGCCGCATGAGCAGCTCCAGCGCACGCTTTACCACCGCTATCACTAACACATCCACCCTCGCAGCAACTACCAGCCACTCCAGCTCTGCCGCAGGCACGCCCACCCCCAGTATGCAGCAGCAACCGCAAGAGTCGTCGTCTTCGACCGCCGCTGGTTCTTCTTCGTCTGGAGCGAGCGGTGGGCTCTTGCCCTGGCTGCACGTGGCGTTCTGGAAGAAGCCGCTGCATCTCATCAGCAGCGAGCACGAGCATCAGAGCCACCAGAGCCACCCGCACCGTCACTCGCCCGAGACCGCCTCCACAGTCAGCAACAGCGGCGTCCAGACCGACATCGATGATGACAGCAGCATCAGCGGAGAGATGCACCGCACTCTGGGACTCTTCGACCTCATCATGATCGGCATCGGCGGCACGGTCGGCTCGGGTGTGTTTGCGACTGCGGGGCTGATCGCGAGTGTGTACGCAGGTCCCGCGGCGATCCTGAGCTGGCTCATCGCGGGCATCGGCTGCATCCTGAGCGGCTTCTCGTTCATGGAGCTCGCGTGCCTCATCCCGTCCACCGGCAGCACGTACGCGTACGCGTACCACTCGCTGGGCGAACTGCCGGCGATGTTTGCCGGTTTCCTGCTTACACTCGAGTACGGCGTCTCGAGTGCCGGCGGCGCGCGCAGCTGGAGCGACAAGTTCACCAACTGGATGGAGACTGAGCTCCAGACGTCGGGACCGGAGTGGATGAAGCCGAAGGACTCGACCGTCGACCTGTACGCCGGTCTGCTCATGACGCTGTGCGTCGTGGTCGTGCTCTGCGGCATGCAGGCCGGCAAGATGCTCGTGAACGTCGTGACGATGACCAAGATCAGCGTCGTGCTCTTCATCATCGTCTTCGGGTTCATGAAGTTCGACGTGGACAACATCACGCCTTTGGTGCCCGAGTCGTCGACAAATTCGTTGGGTCAGGTCGTGTTTGGCTGGCCGGGTGTCTTTCTCGGCGCGAGCGCGAGCTTCTTTGGCTACATTGGCTACGACGAAGTCTGCTGTCTGGCAGGCGAAGCGAAGAACCCGACGCAGAACATCCCGCGCGCAGTGATCGGGACGATCGTCGGCGCGGCGCTGCTGTCGATTCTGGCGACGTTCTCGCTCGTCGGGATGCAGAAATACACGGAAATCGACGCGGGCGAGTCGTTCGGCAAGGCGTTCGAGCACGCCGGTTGGTCCTGGTCCGCGACGATCGTGACGACCGGCGAGGTGTTCACGATGCCGATCACGACGTTCATCGGCTTTCTCGCCCAGCCGCGCGTGCAGTACGCGATGGCGAAAGACGGGCTTCTGCCAGCGATCTTTGCAAAGGTGGACAAGAACGGCAATCTGTTCCACGGAACGCTGATCTGCGGCATCGCGATCACGACGATCGCCGTGTTTGTGCCGTTCCACATCCTCTGGAACTTCATCTCGCTGGGCATCCTCGTCGCGTTCAACCTGACCAACAGCTCGCTGCTGCTGGTTCGAGGCGCTCAGCTCCATGAAAACAGGTCAAGTGGTGGCAGTAGCCACTGCTACAGAGAGATCCACTCGTACCTCATTGGCGCGTTCCTGGTCACGTCGTTCCTGGCAGCGTACCATTGGCAGAAGAGCGTGATGGGCTTCGTGCCGATCACGAGCAACAGGGAGGCGACGCTCTTTGACACGTACATGGACGCGGTCGGCGCGCCGGTGGCGGCGTTCTTCACTGCGATCGCGTTTGGGATCATGTGCTTTCTCAAGTACATTGAGATGAGCCCAAGTGGGTCCTCTTCGTCCTCGTCCTCGTCTGATAGTGGCGCGACGTGCGATCGGATCGCAAAGAAGATGGCGATCGGTGGTTCTGCTGGTGCTACTGCTACTTCAGAGACTGGCATCGAGGTCGTGCTTTCGGATGCCAGCGGCAGAAATGCTGTAAAGCTCAAGAAGATTGGTGGCGAGCATTCGGGGAACAACCTGAGAGCGCGGGTTCTCAGCGACGATGACGACGAGCACGACGAGGAGGAACAGCACCAACAGCAGCAGCAGCACTTGGAGAGCGGACACCACCACCATCAACAGAAGAAGAAGACGGTGCACAAAGACAATCGCAGAGCAGACGCGCTGAGCCCCATCGATCTGGCGAGTGACAGCGACGATGACGAGGATGGCAATGGCGTGTCGAGTCGTGATGACGACGACGATGACGACGACAATGGCAAGAGCGCGATGTTCCGCGCGCCGCTCGTGCCGTTCGCGCCGTGCATCGCGATCTTCTTCAACTGGTTCCTCTTCGCGCAGATGGACGCGTCCAGCGTGCTGCTGATCGTGCTCTGGCTGCTGCTCGCGCTCGCCGTGTACGTGAGCTACAGCGTGCGCCACAGCTTGGCGCACCAGCAGACATCCTACCACCGCGTCGATGTGCAATAGCAGTGTGTAAACCCCAGCAACCGTTTTTGAAGTTGGCGCATCGATTCGCTCAAATGCCATATCCGCAGACAGCTCATACTGGCATGTTGATGCAAACCTCTCGACTTCTATCAAAGTACGATCCCAGTGATTGCATATCCTACTATATAAAGTATGTTCAATTGTCGTGAGATACAGAGGGTTTTGTAGTTGAATTTGAGCATCACACAGCAGTTTTGGACTTTTCAAACAAACTCAAAAGGCGAGCCAAACCAAACAGACGAAGACAAAGGTGCTTTGGCGATGGACCCTGCGCGCTACGACGAAGAGCAGCACCGCGCGGCGCTGCTGCACAAGATGCGCACAGCGGAGACGGTCGTGTACGCGTCGGCGTTCGCACCCGCGGCGGTCAGCGCCGATCCGATCCTGGTCGCCGCGACCAGCACGGGCGTGCTGCATGTCTTCGTCCTTAGTCCGATGCTGGTTGGTGTTGCAATTTGGTGATGTTCGTAACATCGAGTGTCTGATCATTCTAACACACACATCTCTCTGTTCAAAAATCGGCTTCTCACACATTCCCACCAGCAACCAGTCTTCTGGGAACAAGTCACGCAGCAACGGTGCGTCAATCGTCGCGATCGCATCAGGCAGTGCTGTGTGTGTGTGCATAGTGGCTTGTTGCTGATGGCCAGTTGCATTGCATTGTAGAGAGACGGCGCATCCAGGTCCGAAGCTGTCGTTCCAAGCGCATCCGACCCAGATCTACTCGCTCGCGTTCGCTGGCGACGCAGCGGAGCCACTGCTAGTCAGGTACAGTACTAGAATGTAGCCATCTTTGTTGAAATGGCTGCATTTCCGGCTTTTTGTATCATCCCTCTTCGTTCCTGACCATTGCCATTGGTGTGGTGTGCTGCAGTGGAGGCGATCAGGATTTCCGAGTGTGGAAGTGGAAGCACATCCTCGAAGCGATGAAAGACCCGAGTGTCGAGCTCCAGCCGGTGCACGTTGCGCACCTGGAGCGCAAGACCATGGGCTTTCGCGGCGCACTGCTGCCTTTCAACGAGATCAACGAAGTCGCAGTCGCAGCCACGAGCGGGCACCTGTTTCTCGCTGGCGGTGACAGTCTCGCGCACGAGTGGGATCTCGGCGCGCAGACGTTTGTGCGACAATACGAAGGTCACCAGGACTACCTGCACACGCTCCGGTACTTGACCCACTCGCAGGAGCTGGTGACTGGCTCGGAAGACGGCTCGATCGGCATTTGGGATGTGCGTAAAGCTGGGAAAGTGGAGTTCCTTCACCCTCAAAAGCCCCACACTGTCGCTTCGTCGTCCTCGTCATCCCTGACTGCAGGTGGCAACGGCAAGAAGAAAGACCCGTCGTTGTGGGTCGGATGCGTCGCGAACGACGCGTCGGAGGTGTGGTTGGCGTGCGGGGGCGGGAAGAAGCGATCCCCCGGGCAGGCGCAGACTGGCGGCTTCATGAGCATGTGGCACTTGCCGTCGCGCGTGCCGGTGCACTACACGGACACGACGAGTGACATCCACGACGTGGTGTTCCACCACATGGACCTGCTGAGTGTCGGCAACGAGGCGAGTCTGAAGAAGTGGAACAGGAGCTCCGGTGCTCTCTTGGCGTCTGCGCACTCGACAATACCGTCGAGCCACTTTTGCGTCGTGGACCAAGAGACCGACATCATCGCAGTGGGCGGCAACGCGCCGATCATCGACATCTACGCCATGCCCGGCGTCGTGAGCTTCTCGCTCTTGGTCGAAGAGCAACAATAGCGACCTGCTGGTTAATGAGCTCTTTCTTCCATGAATGAATGAATGAGTGAAAGCCTTAATCCAGGCAACTTCTATTAGGCAAGCAGTCTCACTTCGTCTTTCTTCACTGCTCGCTTCAGCAGCTCGTTCGTGGTGAACATGATCGCGATGGACGGCACCACCTTGATGAAATTTGGCCAGAGCCCCTTGTAGAGCCCTCGGAAACCTTCCTCCCGCACAATCAGGCGCAGTCCGCCGATCGTGCTCGTGTACGCCGCGCTGTTGCCGCTCATGCTGCTCACCTGGAAGCGTCGGCGCAGCAGATCCATCGGGTACGCGGCGGTCTGCCCACAGGCACCAGCGACCGCGCCGCAGCCGAGAATGTACCACGCGTCCGGGTTCCCGTTCGAGTCGAGCGGGACAACACCGCGCAGAGTCTCAAAGACCATGAAGTTGAGTCCGACGTACGGCGCCACGCCAAGGATTGTCGGCGACACGCCGCGGTACATGCCGACAATGCCTTCCGTTCTGTACGTTCCCTTGAGCGCATCCCAGATGCCGTTGTACTGGGTCGTGGAGAGCCCGCCCTGCACAGTGAGCCGCGCGCGCACAAAGTCCAGCGGGTACGTGAAGCACACGGACACGACGCCCGCCGTGGCGCCGCCAAAGAGCTTCTGCAGCGGACTCAGACTCGTTTGTCCCTCGGACAGCAGCAATGGCTTCATGCGCTCAAATCTATCGAGCATTGCGAATGACACATGAGCAAAAGTCCTGGTCTCTCGATACACACGCTGATGATATGCTCACACTATTGATACGTACGCTGCAAACTGGATGGCTGTGTATGGGAACACGCGCGCACAGTTGGCGCCATTACCGCGAAAGTACCCGCGGAAGCCTTCCTCGGCGCCAATGCGACGCAGCGACTGCCACACACCATTGTACTTTGGCGCAGCGTTCGCTGCCTCCGCAGCGCCAGCAGACTTGCCCGCCCCCTTGCTGAGATAGTCCTGCACCTGGAAGAGGATCTTGAGGCGCTCGAGCGGCGCCACGGCCGTGCGGGACGCGCAGCCAGCGACTGATCAACAGAGAGAGAGAGATTGGGGTCAGATGGCCGGGCGCTGTAGAGAGAAGCAGCATACACATAGAGAGACGCACTTCCTCCGCAGACGAGGTTCTGCAGGTCCTTCTCCATTGCGAACGAAGAAGGCAAAGTGAACTGCTCAACTTGGTTGTCTGATCGACTGTCAGTTTTGAAATGGATCAGCACTTGTTTACACAGGGAATGAATCACAGCTTTGTGTCGTTTCTCGTAGATGATACACATCATTTGCAAGAGGGTATAGCAATGTAGAGTGGCTGAGCTGAAAATAGACACGGGAGTGATGGTCCCAAGCAATTGCGATCCATTCATTATCAGAGTCAGCATTCGCGAAGAGCAGCGAGCAGCAGGCGACACCTGACAAATGAAGCAGTTGCCAAAGGGACCCAAGGCGCCTCACATAGGCTCTATGTGCTTGCAGCGCAGAGTGCATGTGCCTGCGCGTGAACAGCATCAGCGGCAACTTCATGGGCATCTACTGCGACGACTTCTGGGGAAAGAGTACGCCCAGCAACGACAGAATATACTCCACCGAGCTTCGTGATGAGCTGTGGCTGGTTAACGAAGATATCGACGGAGAGCTGCTCGCTGCAGAGCTCACGGGGACACCGGCACCGGCTCTTTCCATCCAAGCCCATAGCCTCCAGCTTCGTCTTCGCTGCTACAAGTAGTCTCCGGTACATCCGGGTCGCTGAATGGAGAGGAGGTGGCCACTTGGGCACTCCCATCCCCATCTGAGCTCACACTGCTGCTGCTCGAGCCCAGGTGCGCGCTCGACATGAGCGTGATCACGTCCCTGGGACTGGACGCCAAGATCCGATTCAGCCCAGCAAACATGTCGACACTCGCGTCGTACTGGACGATGTGACCGTTCTCGTCAAAGTAGATCAGCGTGCGCGTGGGGCAAACCAGCTGGCAGTTGACCACCTTGCTCACCAGCTCCGTGTCATGCAA
>JAASFO010000197.1:0-32424 GCA_023333815.1 Globisporangium recalcitrans
ACGGCGACGGTGCAGCAGCCGGACAAGAACACGTTCACGGTGACGCTGCCGGCGCGCTCGGTGCAGACGATCATCTTGCCGCCGTCCGCCTCGCTGCTCTGATCAGCTCTGGGTCGAGGTGCTTTCGTAGGCACTCTGTTGTGGTGGTAGCTTGCAAGTGAGTGGGTCTATAATAAGTGGACAGTAATGCAGCGAAATATGTGTTGCATCGATGAACCACCCGGAGCTGCTCCACGGCGGACATGCACCTGCATCCGCGGTGGCCATCGTACTATGAGTGGTGGTGTGCGCACCGGTTGGGTCTGCTTGGGTTTACTACTGTAGCATGCGAAAGTTGTTCGTGTAGTTGAATACCATTGATTCCTTTGAAGTGCAAAACAACCATGTCTGCGATGCCAAATGTGCTTCGAGTCGAAGTCAGCTCCAAGAGACAGGCGTTATCACTGCACCATCATAGCAATTGCTACCAGCAAGCTGGTTAGCAGCACGAGCACACTGGTGACACCAGCAGACGCAGAGGACTTCGCTGGCGACGGGGAACCAGAGCTGCTGCTCTTGTCCCCACTGCTGCTGCTGCTAGCACCACCGGTCGCAGGCGAAGTTCCGGTCGCGACCAAGATCGTCTGCACCGAGTTGCCCGGGAGCGTGACCTTGAACTGGCGCTTCTCGCTCGACAAACTGAAGCGCACGGTCTTTTCCGTCGCGTCGCGGTTCTGAAGCACGATTGCGAGCTGCTTCTCTGGCGTCACGAACGCCACGCGGTCCACTTTGCTGAACACGGTAGTCGACGCTTCCGAGACGTTCATCGAGACCTGCACCGAGCCTGGCGTGAGGAACTTGGAGAAGTGCCCCATGATGTAGTACATCGGCTGCTTGTAGAACTCCTTGCCACCCACCTCGTCGACCAGGATCGGCGCGTCTACAAAGTTCTCGGCCCAGTTCGGACCCCCGCTGGTGTCCAGCACCAGGTTCCAGTCCGTCCAGCCGCTGGCAAAGCTGGCGAGGTCGTTGATGATGTCGCGCGCGTAGATCTCGCCGCGTTTCCAGATCACGTCCGGCTCGAGCATGCGCACGCCCACGCCTGTGCCGACTCCTTTGATGAGCGACCCGCCACAGGCTTCGGTCGCGAGAATGAACACGTCGGGGTGCAGCGCGTGGAATTCCGCGAGGTTCTTAAAGTTCCCGAGCACGTCGGACACGAAGTCAATGTTCTTGTACCAGTGGACGCCGATGCCCGACACGTACTGCTTGGTCTCGGGGTCCACGAGCGACGCGTTCCACTTGAGGATTTCGTCCTTCTGGTCGTCCATGATGATGATCTTGACCTCCGGGTGGTTCTTCTTGAAGAGCGGTCCCAGATCCTTCTTGATCCAGTCGCGCTCCTCCTCCGTCGTGAAGCGCAGACTCTGCCACTCCTTGATCGCCCCCACCTGGCGCACCGGTTCGTTCTGGGTCGTGAGCCCCCAGATGTTCACGCCCTCTTTCTTGTACGCGTCGAAGAACTTGGAGTAGTAGAGCGCCAGCGCCGTCCAGTGCGCGTCCCCCTTGATGTGGCAGTTGAGCGTCGAGTTCTCCTGCGTCATCCACGGCGGCGGTGCCCACGACGACGCGAACAGCGTCACGTTGCGCTCCGACGTGCTCAGTGCGCGCTGGATGAACGCCAGCTTGTTCGACTTTGGAGATTTGTCCACGTCGATGCTGAAGTGCGCCATCTCCAGGTCGTCCACCACCGCGTTGTACGAGTAGATGCTCTCGGAGAAGTCGGTGGACGCGATCGGGATGCGGCCGAGCGAGTACTGCAGTCCGCCCTTGGCGTAGTACGCGTCCAGGATGAGCTTCTGCACGGCCGCGTCGGTCTTGTACACGTTGACGGCCGTCGCGTCCGTGAACGCGCCGCCGAAGCCGATGATCTCCTGGAACTGCGTCGCCGTGTCGATGGCAAAGTCGGCCGCCGCGTCCACGCCGTCCTCGGTGGACGCCAGCGTCGAGTACGTGAGGCGGTCGCCCGCCAGCGACGTCTGGTAGAGCCCCACCGCGTTGCTCTCGAGCGACAGGTGGTCGTTCGCCACCGAGTCGCAGCTCGTGGCGTTGCACACGCACACGCCCTCGAGCTTCTGCTCGTAGCGCGCGGACCAGTTGGAGCAGGTCGTGACAGCGGCGGCGTCCGCACTCGACGTAAAGGAGCTGAGCAGCGCGAGCGCCGCGGTGACGCCGACGACAGCGCGCGCGACCATTATGAAGAGATGTCGACGCTAAAAGGAGTGATGCGAAGTGCCCAGCGAGCGCCGATGAAGAAGAAGAAGGCACGACGCGCACTTTGCGAGTGATGCCCATCAGGTCATCGCTTCTGTTTGGTTGCCCACTTTCCCATCACTTCGAAAGTGCAAGATGGTACTACAGTGGTTTCCGCATATAGCGTCGCATGGTGTAAGAGCAACCCTATGTCCACTATAGACGAAGCGACTTTGTCGAAGAACCAGAACTGAGAACTGAGAACTGCTGGTCTGCAACACGAGCTCTTGGCGTGAAGCACGCGAAAGTGCTGTGGCTCTTAACTAGGTGGACGGACATGCAGAAGCCAGAATGGTGTGTGTGTTTTATTAGTTTCTCAACATGGACAACGCTACTGCTGCTGCGCTGCACACACATGAACAAAGACGGCTCTTTCTTAGCAGACTGGACGCGCGCGCTCGCCCACGATGATGGTCTGCACCGAGTTGGCTGGGAGCGTGATGCTGGTGCTGCGGCCCTCAAACGTGAGGCTCACGCTCACGGTCTTTGGCGTCGCGTCGCGGTTCTGGAGCACGAGCACGACCTGGTTCTCCGGCGTGAAGAACGCCACGCGGTCCACGTTCGCGAGGTTCGTCGTGGCGGTGGCGCTCACGTCCAACTTGACGCGCGCGGACTGCGGCGGGAGGAACTTGGAGAAGTGACCCATGACGTAGTACATCGGCTGCTTGTAGAACTCCTTCTTGCCCACTTCGTCCACGATGATCGGCGAGTCGACGTTGTTGCCGACCCAGGTCGGGCCGCCCTTGGTGTCCAGCACCTGGTTCCAGTCGGTCCAGCCCGTGGCGTAGTTGGCGAGGTCGCCGATGATGTCGCGCGCGTAGATCTCGCCGCGTCTCCAGACCACCTCTGGCTGCAGGAGCTTCACGCCGGTGCCCGTGCCGAGCGGCTCCGGGAGGTATCCGGAGCAGGCTTCCGTCGGGAGGATGAACAAGTCCGGGTTGGCCTCCTGCCACGTCGTGAGGTCCGCAAAGTTGCCCGCAGTCTTACTGAGGAAGTCCAGGTTCATGTACCAGTGCACGCCGACGCCGTCGATGTACTGGCGAGCCTCAGGGTCCTTGAGCGTGGCGTCCCACTTCGCCAGCGCGGCTTTCTGGTCGTCGAACATCATGAGCTTCAGACCCGGGTGGTTCTTCTTGAGGAGTGGACCGAGGTCTTTCTTGATCCAGTCGCGCTCCGTCGCCATGTCGAAGCGGAGGCTCTGCCAGTAGAGGTTCGACGCCTGCTGGATAGGCTCGTTCTGGGTCGTGAGACCCCAGATCTTGACGCCTTCCGCCTCGTACGCGTCGATGAACTTGGAGTAGTAGAGCGCGAGCGCCTTCCAGTACGGACCGCCCGGCACGCCCTTGAGCTTGGCGTTGATCGTCGTGTTCTCCGTGGTCATCCAGACCGGTGGTGCCCACGCCGACGCGAAGAACGTGATGTCGCGCTGCGCGACACGCGTCGTCTGGATCGCGCGCTTGATCAGGTTGAGCTTGTTGGAGCTGGACGTCTTGTCCATGTCGATGCTGAAGTTCTTCATCTCGAAATCGTCCTCGACCGGGTTGTACGAGTAGATGCTCTCGGAGAAGTCGGTGGACGCGATCGGGATGCGCGCGAGCGTGTACTGCAGACCCGTCTCGGACCAGTACGCGTCCACGATCTTCTGCTGCACGGCGGCGTCCATCTGGTAGACGTTGAGCGCCGTGGAGTCTGTGAACGCGCCGCCGAAGCCGATGATCTTCTGGTAGCGCACCGTCGTGTCGATCACAATGTCCGCGGTAGCAGACGCGGTGCTCTCGATCGCGACCGTGCTGTAGGCGAGGCGGTCGCCAGCCTTGGACGTCTGGTACACGCCGGCCTCCTTGGCGCCGAGCGAGAGGTAGCCGTTGGAGATCGTGTCGCAGTCAGCGGCCGTGCACACGCACACGCCGCCGATCTCTTGGTTGAAGCGCGCGGAGAAGCTGTTGCAGGCAGCATCGGCGGTGCTGCTGAAGAGGCACTGCGCGGCAAGGAGCGCGACGGCGGCGGCGAAAGGGCGGAGCACCAGCATGCTGAAGGGAATAGTAACTTCGCGTCAGGAGGGCGAGTTGGGGAGTGAGGACTGCCGCTTGTCATTCTCGCACCAAAACGCGGGCTCCTGTGCGTCTGTTCCTATTGCTGCGCGCGATCCGATCCTTCCTTCTACCCCCCGAGAGGGCGATCATCCCACTCTGATTCGCTTCGGCGCAGCAGAAAACGAGCAGCGAGTGTCGCAGCGGCGCAACAACACCACACTCGGACTGTGACTGGCAGACTGCGCGGCTTGAGCGGCAGACTGCGCGCGTGGCACGGTAAACACCGAGAGCTCGCCGATTGTTTTCGTGCCGCTATGCGACGCCCGCCACCCACGCTTGACTGACTTCCCATCGATTCGATTCGATGCACTCGTTCGAAAAAGGAGAAGTGATCACATTGCAACGCTGTCTGCACAGTTCGAATCGAAGCGATCTTGAAGAGCTCAATTGGAACAAAACCTCGGAGGTTACACAATATGCCTTTTTGTTAGACATCCGCATGTTTGCTTCGATAAATGCCTTCTTATTTGTAGTAAGTGGGCGATAAACTCGAGGTGAAACCCTCATTAAATCGACCGTGACCGATTCTGACTATATCAGTTAAGAGAGGCGGAGTATCCTTCCATCTCTGCCTCTCTTAATGAAAACCGCGGCTTCGATTTCGACAACCATCACCAGCAAATCCAAAACGGCGAAACTACCAAACAGCACTCGCGCGCGCTTTGCTCGCTCGGTCTTCTATGCGATGCCCATCAGTTTCTGCATTGTCCTTTGCGTCCAGAGGAGTCCTAGATCTCATCAAACGCTCTCCGCGTCCGGAACAACAACAACACTGATAGAGAAGAGGGCGGGAACAATCCGAGCCGTTTTGATTACCATGCTTAGCGCTCTGGGGCGTGTGTATGAACATGCATACCATCTCTCTCACTCCCTCGCACTCAGGCTCCGCATCGAATCAGCCACCCTCACACTAGCGATACGACCGCTGCTGGGAGGTGGAGAACAGTGACACCCCTTTCTTGCCAGATCCTTTCTTTCCTCCCTTCCCTTTTCGTGGCAGCGAGTCCAGGTCGACATCAAAGAGCGGCGGCGGGCTGGACGCGACACCCCACGCTGACGGCGACCCGCGCGCATAGTCCCCGAACGCGGCTGCTGCTGCTGGCGCACTGGCGTCGCTGCTCCCCGCGCGACTGAGCGGCGGATAGTAGCCCGATTGTCTCGTGATCGTCGCGAACGAGCCTTCGTCGTACGCTCCAAAGTACGGCGACTGTGGCGATGCCGATTCGAGACCGACATGGTGGTGGTAGTCATGCTCGTCTCCATTTTGGTGGTCGGTCAGACTCGCGCTTTCCTCGAACGCGTCAGAGAGCGACATCTCCGCTGGCGCCGGCCACGCCATGCCTTCTTGCTCGAGCGAGAAGCCAGACATCGCGCCTTTGTAGATCGGCGAGTTCGCGGATTTGCTCTGTTTGCTCTTCTGCTTTTGCTTTCTCTGTCGCTCGCGCTTCTTGATCTCGCCTCGAAATGCACCAACCGTTGCAGGCGACAGGAGCTCCGACAGGTCCAGCTCGCAGAGGTAAAAGTCACAAAACTTTGGCAAATGGCTCAGAAAGCGGTACCGCTTCTGCATTTCATCGTCCATGACGACGTGCTCCACGTCGAGCACACGTCCATGGATGCGCTCTGGCAGGAGGTCGTACCGCACTCCCGCCGCTGGCACATCGGAGGAAGACGCGCTGGACAAGGAAGACGCCTCCGCCCACGCAGCACTCACCTCGTCTCGCTCTTGGACCTCGTCCTCTTCTTTAGCTTTTGGCTCGGCAAACTCCTTCAGGAGACACTTCATGTTCAGCGGATGAAGCACCACGTAGATCCCATTCGCGAGCTGGTAGAACGAGTACACTTCGCTGCCCGAGTCTGCTTTTGAACCCTGAGCCGTCACACCTGAACGGTTAGAGTCGTTGTCAGGTGAACCTTGTCCCTTGCCGCTGTCGTTCTGGGCGAGACGGCCAGAAGTCGCGCGCATCGCTTCCTCGACAAACGGGAGACTGTCCACGTCGCCAGAGCTGCGGAACTCGGCGTCCAGCGCCTCCAGATCGCGCATCTCGTCCATCAGAATGTGCGTCAAGTACTCGCGAGTCGACTCGAGGATGCGCGAGTACGTGGCTGCGGGATCGTACACGCTTGGCAGCTTTCTCACCCGCTTCTTGTTGCTGACGCCAGTGCCAGTCGAGCCATGCTGCGCGGTTGGCAAGTGCGGGAAGAAACTGGACTTGCTGCGCTGCAGAAACTGGAACGTCGCGTCCGAGTCGACGCGCGGCGGGAGGTTCACTTTCTCCAGACGCACGCTGCGCAGCTGTCCCTTTTGCACCGAGTCGAAGCACATTGGACAGCGGCGCCAGTACTTCTCCGTCAGCGACAGGTACCGCAGAATGCACGGCCAGCTGTCGTGCACAGCCAGTCGATAGAAAGAAGGGTTGGTGAGTACGACACGATAATACACAGCGAGTAGAGAGCTCTTCATACCAGAAGATGTGCCCGCATTTGGTGATCTTCGGCGCGCGAAAGTCGTCCAAGCAGATCGGACAGCTCATGGGGTTCGCTTCGTCGTACCAGAGCAGCACCTGCTCGACGCTTGTCCCTGCGCAAACGCACACCACGCGTAGAGATAGCGAGAAACTCAGTACAGCACAATACGAACGTAGCGAACGAGAGAATGCGTACACTCGGTCAGCGCCTCCATGTCCCAGAATGGAGTGCTCGCGTCGTCTTCGAGAGGCGCAATGACAAACCGGAAGCTGCGCATTAAAAAGCCCGCGGTGTAAGCAGCAGTCAGGACATATCGAAAGCCCATACAAAAACAGTCAACCCACTTGGCGTGCAGGAACTCGTTCTGCGTGCGCGTCGGTCCGGACTTCTTCTTCTTCGTGAACACCTGCTTCTCGCGCTCCGGCAGCGAAAAGTTGAGCAGGTGGTTCGCGGAAACGCCATTGCGCGTCGAGCGGATCTCGTAATCCAGCGCGCGGTTCTGTGGTGTGAGCGGGACGCAACGAGCAGCAGAAGCATGGCACAGGAAGTGTCGCGAGTCAATACGCATAGACAGAGACAGAGAGAGAGAATGAGCTGCGCTTCGTGCAGCATCGTAAGACGCATTACCATGTGGACTTGGTCCTTCCTGGAGCCTCTTCTCCCAGACCCGTTGTTCTTGCTACGCAGCCAGTCGAATACGCAGAAACAAGCAAACACCAAGAGCTGCAGTTAGAAATGCCACCTTTGTCCCCCTCATTCTGTCGCTCTCAGAGCGAAGCAGAGTACATGAGGAGCGCCAGACGACGCAGCAGTGTCTGCCCTGTAGATTCGTCATGCGCTCTACACCTCTGCGCCTCCTCTTACGGCGGCGCACGCACCTCATGACGGCAGACTCGCGTGCATCCAGACGCTTCCGCTTTCGTCTGCGTGAGCTCGACAGAGTGATCTGTGAGCGAGTGTGAAGATTCTGTGAGCAGCACACTATTTCAGCCAATAGATGTGCTCATTTAGATCTGCGCTCTTTCATTGGCTAGTACTAAGAATCAGTTATGTACCGCATAGGTGTTATTTAACCAGCAGCATTGATTGCCTCTCTCTCTCTCACTCTCTCTCTCTCTTCCTGAAACACACACAAAACAACCAAGCAAGACAAAATAAGAACAGGAAGATGGTGGAGGCGAAGGAAGTGGTGCGCGTGTACCGGCGCATCCTGAAGCTCGCGGCGCAGTACCCGAGCATCAAGCGCGACGCGATCATCCGCGAGATCAAGCTCGAGTTCCACGCCAACAAGCACCTGACAGACAGCGCCAAGATTCTCGACAAGGTGCAGTCCGCGCGCCAGGGCATCGTCGAGCTCTCGCAGTACACGAACCTGAACCCGTCGTCCATGACGTGGAAAGTGGACGTGGGGCGTGATGTGGGACCAGGCATCGGGTCTGCGGTTAGTCAGGGTGTAAGCGCCAAGGTCGTCGGCAGCGGCGGCAAGGATCACCAGTAAATAAACCAGGCATGCCAGAGTTCGTACGTGTTTCTTGTGTTCTTAGGTATCGATGTGTGCAGCTCTTGAGCTCTTGGTGATGTGTTGTCTCTTATTGCGGCAACTTCTTGCGGATCGGAGGGCAGAGCGCGCAGCCTTCGCAGCACTTTTCGCACACTGGTCCCACTTGCGTCTGTGGGATCAAGATGAGGTCGCCGGTCTGCTTGGACGTCGTCATGTTCAGGAACGCGCTCGCGGGCGAGTCCTCGTCCGATGCCTGCGCGCACTGAACACTGTCAACCGCCTACCCCAGAGAGATCTGCAATGCAACGCATCTCAGGACGCACCGAGATCATGGTCGGCACGGACTGCTCCTGGTCTTCAAAGAACCCGAACCAGTACGTCTGCAGCGCGCTGTGCGGCCACTGGTGCGGGTTTGGCGACGTCGCGATGATCGCGAGCACCTCTTGGAACATGAGGCTGCGTCTGAGAGAAAGTGAGAGAGCAGCAGGCGTTAGCAGTGATCTCACACAGTCGAATGGGCTTCCGCGCCGCACCTACCTGATCATGAAGTTGTCGTTCTGAAGCTCAATGCGCGGCCGCAGCTGCGCGAACGTCACGCTCTCGCACTCGCTGTCGTCGAGCCTGAGCGTCCCGACCGTCGGCAAGAGCCCGCCCTACGATCTCCACCCAAACATGCAGCAAATGCGGAGATCGCTCTTGTGTGTCTGTAGAGCCACCATATTGCTGCGAGCATGTCGGATCCTTACCTCCCATGTGCCCACGACGTAGGAATTCTGCTCGCGAGGGCTGGATGGGAACGTGAACACGCGCACTTTGAGACGAACCATTCGGCTTTTTCTTCCTGTCAGCTGGTGCTCAAAAGGCGCAGAGCGGAGTGCAATGAACGACTCTTCTGAGAAAACTTGGCATCGAAAAGGTGGATCTGCTGACATCAAATAGCATCTCACCCGACAGAGAGAAGCAGAAGCAAGGCAGACGAATGGCAATCTGGCATTTGATCGAAAAGAATTGACGCATGTGTGTATATTACTGTCTTGGAATCAATTGATGCCCTCAATGTCGGGGATAAAAAATACAATGGTACACCACTTAAATAGCGAGTGGGGTGGCGCGCGCTTGGCTGAAGGCGACGCTTGGCTCATGCGCTCATAGATCCTCTCGTGGCCTTCATCCTTCCAGATGTTGGGACTGGAACAGAAGGCGCCACTTGAGTGATCGATGGCTGCACTGGGGCTTCGCTTCTCTTCATGTTGCGGCGCGCGTTTCCCATCCTTGACGTGGGGTTGTTGGTCCACATTGCATGCAGCGCTTTAGAACGCGCTTAGATGTAGACCCAGCCCGATCGCTCGAAGGCAGTGGAGAGGTCGCTCTTGCCTTCGTTGACAGAGAGCGCGGCCGCCGACACCAAGCGCTTCTCGGAGCTCTTGCCGGTGGGCGACGACGCCGACGACGACGACGTCTGCTTGTCGGCGAACGGGCGGACGATCACGGTCTTGAGCTGGTCGAGCATGGTGGGTTGACTGATTGGTTTCAGGTGGTGGGATCGCAGACAAGTGCAGTGGTGGATCGACGGCAAATTGCAGAGTGAGCAAGAGCAGCAGGCAGTCGCTCACGCAGCAGCAGTGAGCCATTTGATGCGCTCTGTCGACAATCAAGCTGCGCAGTCGACGAGACGCGCATGAAGAAGGCGAACGGGCTGGTCACACTTTTTGCGTGGGATAAAGAAAAGCCCAGAAGATGCTGTATAAACGCATACCCTTTTGAAATAGGCGCCAGCATTCGTGCGTTCTGCTGCTCTCGGAGCTTCATAAAAGCATATCCTCTGGTATCCGACCCGATCGCCTTTCTTCCACCCTTCCGTTTCGCAGCGAGAAGGGATGCACTTTGGCAGCAGTCGCCCCGACTCGCTGCGTCTGATTGGCTGCAGTGTTGACCTGGAAGCTGAAACCATGACGTCGGCGCGTCACCGTCATCTCATCAAAGCACTTCGCATCGACTGATTGGCAGATTAGAAGAAGCCGACAATTACAAAAACAGCCCTTGCATGGATCTTCAATTTCTTTCTTCCTGATCGCGTTCACAGCTTCCTTCCTGATCGCGTTAAAGATATGGCGACTGCATGCGCGAGTGGATTGCGAGACCCGTGACGTCGCGCTGCTGGCATCAGCCATTTGGCTGTTTAGTTTCCAACCTGCACATACAGCACTTCGAGCATCTCGCGCATCGCTTCGACAAGACTCGACGCTCGAATGAATCGAGGATGCACAGTTGGCATTTTCGTCATCACTGCCTCCGCAATGAGAAATCTGAGAGCCTTTTTTGCGCGTTTAACACTTGAAGGAGTGCTGAGGCAGAAATCTGAAAAGCAGCTGCCACCCAGCTTGAAACGGCTGCTTGGAGCAACAGACACGGAACAGTTCCTGTCCACCTCATGGTGACGCTCGATAACGGCAACTTGTTCAATCGTAACCAACCGTCGCAAACAGCTGTTGCGCGATCGCAACCTCCCCACTAAGCTGCCCGATCAAACCCAACTGGACTGACACCATCGACGTCCGACGAAGCAATCTCGCGAGCGCATGGACATGTCGTTCGAGATCCGCGAGGTGCGCGTGCTCGTGCGGCGGCCGCGGCGCGACGAGGCGCAGCAGCTGCTGGAGCGCATCGCGACACACGTGCTGCCGATCCTCGCGCAGCGGCGCTTCCGCGTGCTGCGGCTGCAGGAGTTTTTCCCCACGAACGCGCACCTGCTGGGCATGAACGTCAACAGAGGCGGCAAGATCTACCTGCGGCGTGAGTGATGGCGCGGTCTTTCTGTGCTGATAATGCGCTGTGTCGGCGCAGCATCTGACTGTGCATCTCTGTCCTCCTAGAACTGCAGTGCGTCCAGCGGGTCAGCCAGAGTCGTTCTTCCCTTTCGAGGCGCTGCTCGAGACCATGCTGCACGAACTGACGCACATGGTACGTCGCGAGGCGGGGGGTTCAAACCCGAACGCGAGGCAGCTGCTCACGAGGCTTTGCGCGTGTCTGTGTGTGCGTGTGATGCTCCCAGGTGCATGGACCCCACAACCAAGCGTTTTACAAGGTGTGTTGTCTATCTGTTCGAGCTTTGGACATCGTCATGTGCATCACTTGTTTGCCAACTGAATGTTTCCATGCGTGCTGTAGTACCTGGACGAGCTCAAGACCGAGATGGAGACGCTCATGATCCGAGGACTCGTCGGCGCTGAAGGAGCCAAGTTCCACAGCGCAGGAGAAGGAAGAGTGCGACGTGTCGCTCTTTGTTTCTTGAAACAGGCTTGAGCTTCAACTAACGTTTCCAATGCGTGATTTGTGTCTAGGTGATTGAGGCTTCGCGCTCCATTCCAGTGCGCTTTCCGAACGACAACGCGGCGGCAGTGCTCGCTGCAAAGCGTCGAGAGCAGGTAATGGAGAGAAAGAAAGACGCAATGCTGAGCATGGGGAGACAGACAAACCCGACTCACTGGTTGCTTTTGTTCTCCTCTCCGCAGTACCAGAAGCTGCTCGGCAATCAAACTTCATGGCGACTCGGCAGTGGCAACGAACTTGACTTGACGGCACCAGCTGCGCCACCACTGGTCACACAGGACGAGCTTCGACGCAAAATGCTGGAGGCAGCAGAGCGACGACGCCAGGACAGCGAGCGCTGCACCATCGCCGAAGCGATCACCCAGTCGATCGAGGTGCTTGGGATTGACGACAGTGACGAGGAGGAGGAGGAGGAGGAGGAGGAGGACGGTGGTGGTGGTGGTGGTGGTGGCAGCAAAGACGAAAGCGAAGTGCAGCCAGCAGTGGTGGTCGACCTCGTCGGCTGCTCTCCGCCAGATCCTCCTTATGTGGTGCTTCGAGAGGATGTCGTCCAGACAACTGGCGATGTGGTCGTGATCGATTTGGTTGAAGAAGAAGCAAAAATGTCGGAGGACGTCAACATTCTCGTTCCCCCTCAGCGAGCAGCAGCACGGAAGCGGAAGATCGATGAAGCAGCAGCAGACACAATCGACCTCACAGAAGACGAGTAGACTGCCGACAGCGACAGGGAAGTTGCACATTTTGTTGTCGATCTTTGTTGTTAATTCTCATCCCCAAAAAGCAAAAGCAAACCAAATTTACACACTATGAATGAGACAGACGCTGACACGCACCACAGCAGAAAGCAGCAGCTGCGCCACCCAAGCACCACTCTCTAGAACTCGTTGCTGAAGCGCATGTCGAACGAACCATCGTCCACGGGCACTTCGGTGCTCTTGAAGATGCCCTTGCCAAAGTACTCGGCGATCGTGTGGAAACCATCCGCTGCCGTCTCCAGCTGGTTGAAGAACTGCTCGTGGTTTCCTGCCTTCTGCTCCAGCTGCGACTTCAAGCCCATGATGTGACGGTGGTCCATGGAGCACGTGATGCACTCGCGCTCCGTCTCCGAGATGCAGTTGAGGTGGAAACTGTGCTGGCACATAAAGTGCACGGCAGGCAGATCCAAATCGTGGTTGCACAGGTCGCACTTTGTCGCCTGGAACACCACCGCCTTGCCGCTCAGCTGCGAGATCTCTTCCTTCATCTGCTTCGTGTCGCTCTTGAAAGCCTTGATCTTCTCGTCGTCTTCTTCGATCTTCTTCTCGTCGTTCAAGAGCTGGTTCACAATGTACTGCTTGAGCACCGCGACCGGAAGCTCACGCGACTGACTGAGAACTTGCACGACCTGCAGTGGCGGAATGACCGGGTTGTTGTCAATCAGCACCAGTAGCTGCTTGAGCTCCTTCCATTCTTCACCCGACGTCGCACCCTTCGGCAATGGTCCGCGCTCGGCAAAGTACTTGAGCGCCAGCGACCACAGGTTCGGATCCTTCTCGCCATGCTTTCGAACTTCGTCAATGATACTTTGGTCATCGTTCTCTTCGATGTGGAATTGCACCAGCATGTGGTACATGTGGAGCTTGTTGTACAAGTAGCGCTTGCCCTTCTTCACGCCGCGCATCTGCAGATGAATCAGCGCGTGGTCTTCGTCGTACTTCACACGCGGGTTGTCCAGAATCGCCATCACCGCGTCCTCCGTCTCTTCTTCGCTTCGCTTCTCCTCGTCGCCAGACCCGCTCAGCACCATCTCCAGCAGCGTGTTACCGATCGAAGTGTTGCTCACAGTCTCTACTTCGACAATGTACTTCAGAAACTCCTTCAGCTGCGCTCGGTGCGACACGAACAAGTGCAAGAAGTCGCCTGGGTCGGACTTGAGCTTCGAGTTGTCGGGGACAAACTTGCCCGTGCACAGCTGCTTGAGCAGCTCCGTCGTTGGTCCAGGCAAGTGCGTCACAAGCGTGCGACCGTACTTGCGAAGATTCGAGTCCGCTTCCGAGAAACTGAGGTGCTTGATGTACTCGAGCGCATCCGCAACGCGCTCTTTCTCATGCGCAGAGAGCACAGCCGAGTCCTCAGACTCGACGTAACTGATCCGATCGAGCTGGATTTTCAGGTACCAACTGTGTTCTTCGTGCTTCTTCGCGAGCGTGAGCGCGTGCTGCGGGTAGTTCTCCCACAACACACTAATCGCTGTCTCCACATCGAAGTTCAAAGCCGCAGTGCCTGGTCCCTTCTTGCCGCCATCCGCACCACCAACCGCACCATCCTGCTTTGACTTTTTATCGCCAGCCGTCCCATTGCCGTTCGCTATCAGCAAGTCGCCGTTCAGATCGCTCTTCTTGCCGTCGAGGATCTCGTCCAGCTGGATAAACTTGTCGAGCTTCTTCACGTCCTTCAGCTTCGTGTAGCAGTTCAGTAGCAACGTCGTGTGTTCGGCATTCGCGAACGCTTTCTCGTGCAACGCTTCCAGGTACGCAGTCAGGTTGTGAATGCGCTGAGCATCCAAGAAGCGACGAATCACATACGACGGCTCCACATGCCCAATCGTGCGAGCGTACTGTCGCAGGGAGCCATCGTAGTCTCCCTTCTGGTACAAGTGGTCGCCGTACATGCGAAAGATGTCCATGATGCTGTTGATATCGTAGTTGGAGCTGAACGCGAGCGAGATGGCGATCGAGTACAGGTTCTTGCGGAACAGGATCTCCAGCTTGGACGTCGTGTCCTTCTCTGTCAACCGGTACACGTGGCCGACCGAGGACACGACGAAGATCGCGCCAAACTCACACACAACATGGCGGATCTCTTCCATTTCGTCCAACCCAAAGCGAGCTCCTGGCGCGCGGGCATTTGGTGCAACTGGGGGCTTTCTGCCTCCCACCGGACCCTTCGACGTCGTGTTCGTCAGCGTCCAGTTGAACGCGATGAACTTGTTCTGCAGGTCGTACACGTTCACCTGGTGGCGTCCGCGAGGATCGACGTGCGCAACCAGCAAGTAGTGCTTGAAAAAGTGCAGGTACTTCTTCTCGCCTTCAAAGCCAAAGCATACCGAGCGGTCTTCGGTTGTGTAGAAGTACACCGCGTCCGTCTGCCCCACCGCGATCTCGCCTTCGTCGTTCACGCACGAGCAGTTGGTATCGACACCCCGTTCGTCGAGCACGACCGTTCGCGGCGGAAGCCCCGCGGCACCGGCAGACTTGACCAGCGCCGGGTCGTCGTGTGTGCAGTGGTAGACCGTGAGTCCGCGACGAGTGGACGCGTAGAGATAAACATGCGACAGGGTGTTTGTGACTGGTTTGCTGGTAAACTCCAGTCCGGTGACTGGATACTGCCCGGCAGGTTGTAGCAGATGAGGAGGTCGGTCTGAGCGGCGCTTTAGGTCCGTGCGGAACAGGATCACAGCTCCGTTCTTCAGTCCCACGGCGAACTGCGAAATGTCGTCGTTCACGGCAAACGCGGTCACGGCTTCCTCTGGGTACTACAGACAGCAAGGCACGATTAGCAGGTGTCCATGTCGTAAGAAAGACGGGCTGACCAGTCAACATGAACGACGCACCTTCTTGGCAAACACGGGGATTTGCTGCAGGAGCTTTGGTTTCCCGTCGCGATCCTGCTGATCCGTTCTCCACAGCCGCACCACCGCCGTCGTCTTCCCAGTCTGCTTGCTCGCGTACATCTACCCCCATACAAAGAAAGACACACAGTCAGTTTTCTAGACACATGAACATCTGATACGAGGGCTTAGGTTTCAACTTCCAATCTCCTTACTTCTTCCGCCGAGTTTGCCGATCTCCCGGCTTCGGCGACCGCTTTCGATTGCGCGCGCAGCTCGTCGCTGCGGGGATCAATGCCGTCGCCAATCGACACGAGGATGTTGCTGCGCTTCATCTGCGCTCACATACCACAAAAGCGGTACCCAAGCATCAGTCATTCCGATTCGTTCAAGAACCCCAAGCAGACGAGATGACAAGCGAGTGAGAATCAGACAGCCTACGCACCATGACGACGTGCGAGACAAAGTGCTCGTGAGCCTGGAACTTGCGCGTCTCCAGCTGGCGGTTGGCTAGGTGGATGAAGCCGTCGGCGTCCCCCACGCAGATCATGCCTCGGTTCGCGCTCATGGTCGTGATGTCGACCCCCTGTCCCCATCATGTACACAAAACCATCCAGTCAGCATCAGCTGTAAGATCCCTCATAGCGATCCACCGCCACCGATGATAATAGAGCCGGGAAGCGCACCTTGAGCCAGAGCCCATTGGCGTCCTTGAGTGTCTCCTTGTCGAAGAACGCGAAGCGCCTCCACTGCGCCATCTCTGCTTGCTGCTTGCGTCGCTCGCTCTCTCCCTTCTTCCCCCTTGCAGCTTCGTTTTTGATTTTGAGAGAAGAGAGATCATCAACATTGTTTTCCCTTTGCAGCATCGACGGTGCATTTCTGTAGACTCGATGGCATATTTGATGTATGTCCATCACAAAATGCTCGTTAAAGGTACATTCTTTCAAAGGTAGTATTATTTAAGCCAGCAAATGTGCGGTTCAGAAAGATCAAGATTTTACAGACTCAAGGTTGTGAAACATGGACAAACAAGGTCAGATCGAAAGCGAAAGAAGAATGATCTCTGAATCAATCAAGCTTGCATCGCGTTGGCTAACTTGCTGTCACGGTCGTACTCAGTTCCTGGCCGACGTGTCGAGCGCCTCGGCGAGAATGTCGCTCATGATGTGCTCGTCCACGTCGTCAATGTTGAGGTTTCGCCCCGCGGACCGACTGGACCGCTGGGACTTCACAGACCCCGCAGGGCTCGAAGTCGCTGCCGCGCGCTTCTCGTTCGCCTTGAGCTGCTCGCTCTGGTTCTGCTTGCACGACCACCGAGGCGGTGCCTGTCTCTCTCTCACACACCAATTTCTCTTTCTCTCCTGTGCTCGGAATGGGTCGCGAAGAGCTCATGCGCTTCTTAAAGGCAAAGAACCGCGACGGTGAGTCCGCTTTGCCTGTCGGTGACCTCTGTGGTGACGCCGATGGATCCTTCTCGTCGCCAAGTACATTGACGACATCACCAGCATCAGCATGCAGATGGGACATTTGGAACTCTACAGAGACAGGATGCGGGAGGGCTGGTGTGTGTGCTGCTGGCGGGGGTTTGACTGGTTTCAGAGCCGAGAGCTCGCGCTCAGTTGCGGGCTTGTGCGTGTGAGATTTTTTCTTTTCCGCGCGCTCTTTTTCCGTTTCCTGTGGTTGCTTTCCTCAGGCTCTTCGTCTTCGTCTTCGCTGGACGACACCTGGAGCTCCAGCGGCTTGGTATTCTTCCCATACAAAGCCGAGAGCGGTGCCAGGTTGTTGTCCGCCTTGCCCTCCCAGATGTCATGCACCATGGAGCTGCCGACGCCTCGAGCTGGTGTATTCTGCGCCTCTGCCGCTTGTTTACCCCTACGCGCTGTCCTCTTGTCTCCAGACACGCTCTTACTCGCGTCCCCGACATCCTCATCGCCTACCCCACCAGTCTCCACATCGTCCACGGCTCCCATGTCGAAGCTCTCGACGACAGTGTCCTGGTTCTGGCTTTTCGCTGGCGACCGCGCAGGCTTGGTCTTGGAGCTGCGACCGCCCATCACGCTTGCTTGTTGGCGCCTCCGACCAGCGCGCTCTCCATGCAAGCACCCGCAGCCGACCTTCTGTCCTAGCTAGTAGCTTGCCAGCCTGCAACACAGAGGACTTTCAGTGCTTCTTGTTGCATTCCTCACAGTTGACAGGCATTTATAGCTTCACCACATGCACATCCTTTCGCGCTATTTTTGGAAGCAGGTCACTTTTTTGGCATTTGTGTGTTGTGTCATCATGTGGTCTACATCTCTCTACTTCCAGCCAATCACATGCCGCGAGCAGCAACAACAAGACGCTGCTGAAGTAGCACGCACCAAAAAGGAATGTCACTTCAGGGGAGTACCAAGTTTCTCTCACTCGATTCGCACAGTCTGGAAAGAGAGCAAGCAGCAATCATGGGCGGTGGCGACGGCGGCGCGAACGGCTCCTCTGCGTGGCAGCGCATCGCGCTCCCCACCGAGCAGAAGATCGCGATCTGCATCGCTGGTGCGTGCTTTGTACTGTCGGAGTATGCGCTGGCATAGACTGACGCCCTCTCTCTCTTTCAGCATGGTACCTCCTCAGCCTCATCACGCTCTGGACCAACCGGTACGTGGTCGCAGAGCTCAAGGTGGACTCGAACTTCCTGTCGCTCGCGCAGCTGGGCATGTCCGTGATCTGTGGACTCACCTCCGAGATCTACCTGGTCGGATGGGTCGTGTGCAAGACCAACATGCGCAAGCTGCTGCGCGACGGACTGAAGGACATGGTCATCCTCGGTGCCGTGCGCATCCTCACGATTCTCCTCGGGCTCACAGCGCTGAAATACATCGCAGTCTCGTTCACGCGTACGTATTCTGTTCCACTCCATAATGTGTGTGATTGCAACAAAACAGTCGGTGCAAATGAAAAATCGATCATTGATAGCGCTGTGCATGTGTGTGTGGCATTTGTGCATGTAACAGAAACGATCAAGTCGTCGGCGCCGTTTTTCACGGTCGTGCTGACGTACTTTTTGCTCGGTCAGAAAACAGGCTGGCGCGTCAACGCCTCGCTGCTGCCGATCGTCACGGGTCTGGTCTTCTGCAGCCTGTCGGACAGCTCCTTCCACATCATCGGCTTCACCGCCGCGCTGCTCTCCAACTGCGTCGATTGCATCCAAAATGTGCTGACCAAGCGACTGCTCAACCGGTCGTACACGTAAGACTGCGGTCGCACCCTTTTGCTGTGGATGCGGATATTTGTACAGCCAAACTAACCATCTCTCTCTTATTTGTGAATAATGCATCTACGCAGTGCCTCCCAGCTGCAGCTCTACACCAGCATCATCGCCATCGCGATGCAGTTGGCGTTCATTCTCTACAGCTGGGCCACATCTCCGGCGTCGCGTGGCGGGTCTGCGCGCCACGGCGACAAGTCGAAGCTTTACGTGTTTGTGCTCTTGATCTGCGACGGGCTCGGGTTCTACTTCCAGAGCGCGTTCGCGTACATGCTCATGAGCCTCGTGTCGCCCGTGACCCACAGCGTCGCGAACTGCGTCAAGCGCGCGCTGCTGATCATGCTCTCGATCTTCCACTTCGGTGACATCGTGACGCCGCTGAACTGGTCCGGAATGGTGCTCGTGATCTTCGGCGTCTACTTTTTCAACGAAGCGTCCCGTCTCGAGCGCGCAGTGGGCGGCAGCGTGGGAAGCAGCAGCGGCAAAGGACCGCTGATCGCGCCATCTTCCATCGGCGAGACCATCCAGCGCAGCACGATCATGGCGCTGTCGGAGATCCGCATCGACAAAGGACCGAAGCTCGGGTGAAGACTTCTCTCTCTCTCTCTCTCTCTTTGCGTGTTGTTGCCATCGTCATGCCAATTTTGTCTCGTTGTATCATAGATGTTCATTCATCAATCATTCTCTCTCTATTGTTCGCCAAAAAGCTGTCAAAACTGAGAAATGGTTAGCCAATCAGGATCGAAGACAGCCTTTCCATCCAATGAACGACTAGTTTAGCAAATAGGGTATGGCGATTGGCTACATATCAGCACGACGAACTTGCGCGTTCTTTCGTTCACTTGCTGTTTGTATTGATCTCGGATGCGCTTTATTTATAAGGACACTCGGAATAAGGACCATCGAGTAGTGCCACTTTCTCGAACACGATGTGCACTTGCAATTGCATTCCATTCTCCCCCTTCGCTCCTTCACTCCTTTTGCTTCGCGACTTTCGACACAAGAAGCAAAACGAAGAGCTGGAGAGAGAGCTGAACGATGGCGGCCGACTATGCGCGCGAGTTGCTGCGGCGACAATTCCTAGGTATGTGCTACTTGTGTGTGTGTGTGTGTGTGCTACAGCATGCGCGTATAGCCGGCGCATTGTCTCTGCTTTGCGAAATGCGTTGCTGCTGCGATCTGTGCGTTGTGCGCCTGCCTCACGAACGTAAATGAATATTCTAGAAATGAGCCGCAACCCGCCTGAGGGCGTCTCGGTCGGGCTCGGCGACGACGAGAACATCTTCAACTGGGAGATCATGCTCGTGGGACCGCCCGACACGCTCTACGAGGGCGGCTTCTTCAAGTGCGTGCTCGACTTCCCGCCCAACTTCCCCAACATGCCTCCCAAGATGACATTCAAGTCGGAGATGTGGCATCCAAACGGTAAGAAAGAGAGCGATCCCATTTCGCTACAGCGCACGCTATTGGCAGGCGACTCACGAAGGACTCTTTTTTTTATATGGTTGCTGTTTCAATGCGCAGTGTACCCGAACGGCGTTGTGTGCATCTCGATCCTGCACCCGCCTGGTGAGGACCATTTGAACCAGCAGGAGACGGCGGACGAGCGATGGCGTCCGATTCTTGGCGTCGAGTCCATCCTCGTGTCCGTGATCTCGATGCTTTCGGACCCGAACGACGACTCGCCCGCCAACATTGACGCAGCGGTATGTTCCCCTTTTCTCTATCAACTTGTCAGCTCGGACAAAAATGGGGAAGATCTCAATTTGTTTGGTGAGTACCTATCTGTCTGTATCAATTCGACAGGTGGAGTGGCGAAACGACAAGGACGCGTTCAAGAAGCACTGCCGCCGTATCGTGCGAAAGTCCCAGGAAGATATTTAAACAAGTAGCATCACCTCCTGAGACGACGACACAAGTAAATATGTCGGTGTGTGTGTGCTGGCGTGAAGCGTGTCGCTTTCTCTTTGCCGACAGCGAGTGAGCGAGTGAATGAGTAAGCGAGAGCCAGCCACCGCCAGCAGCAGCAGCAGACGAAGTGAATCAGTCTGATACACAGCAGCAGCGCACTGAGCACGAGAACCCCCGGACGAAAGAAGACGACAGACAAGAGAGAAAAAGGATACAATACACCTCCATTTTGCGTGTGCTTCTCTCACTGTGCTGTTGCATTAGCTCTGTCTCAGCCGCTCTTTTCATTCCAGCACGCAACCAGAGCTCCTCGACTCATGTGCGCTGCGCTGCCTGCAGCATTCTGTGTGTTGGTGTTTTGCAACACGTCACGAAGAGCCAGAGCTCGCATTGCGCAAATAAAGCAGCAGACCGGTTTTCTACCGGTTTGACTGGCAAAAATTGATGGCAGTTTCTGAAAGGCGTACCTACTTTTTTCTTTTCGTCTTCTTTTTCTGTCTGACCTGCTTCAAAAATCACGTATAGCCAGATACGCAGACTTGGGAGAGGAATTGTGAGCGTGAAAGCATTGGTGTCCGGATAGAAGCAGTGTATACCCGTCACTCACTTTTTGTACACACATCTCTTTGTCTTCAGTCACTCTCGAATCTCCAAGCAGAAACGCAAAGCCCTCCCTCCATTCTTATCTCTGACAGCACGATGGTTCTCGCGTTCCGCCGCTCGCTGGGTCTCTGCACGCGCTCCGCCGCCGCCGCCGCCCGCCCGCTCGCCATGCTGCACCAGCAGCAGAAGGCCATGAAGCACACGCACACGCTCGTGCTCATCCGCCACGGCGAGAGCGAGTGGAACAAGCAGAACCGCTTCACCGGCTGGTACGACGTGCAGCTCTCGGAAAAAGGTATGTCCAGCAGCACAGCAGTCCTGTGGTGCGTCTATGAACCACGCTCACGCAACTAACTCTGTCTCTGTGCGATCGTCTGCAGGCAACAAGGAAGCCAAGGCTGCCGGTGAGCTGCTCAAGAAGGAAGGCTACACCTTCGACGTCGCGTACACGTCGTACCTGAAGCGCGCGATCCGCACGCTGTGGCACGTGCTGGAGCAGACCGACTTGTTCTGGATCCCAGTGAACAAGACGTGGCGCCTGAACGAACGCCACTACGGCGCGCTCACGGGCTTGGATAAGAAGGAGACGGTCGAGAAGCACGGCGCCGACCAGGTCAAGGTCTGGCGTCGCAGCTACAACATCCCTCCTCCGCAGCTGGACACCTCGAGCGAGTACTACCCTGGCAACGACGTCCGCTACAAGGGCTTGCCGAAGGAGGTGCTCCCATTGAGCGAGTCGCTGGAGCTCACCGCCGCGCGCGTGCTGCCGGAGTGGAACGCCAACATCGTGCCGAGCATCAAGTCGGGCAAGAACGTGCTGGTCGCCGCCCACGGCAACAGCCTGCGCGCGCTGGTGAAGCACCTCGACGGCATCTCGGAGGAGGAGATCACGGAGCTGAACATCCCGACGGGCATCCCGCTCGTGTACCACCTGGACGAGAACCTCAAGCCGATCGCGCACAAGGACTCGTTCGCGCCTCTCAGCGGCTTCTACCTGGGCAACCAGGACGAGATCCGCCAGCGCATCCTCGGCGTGAAGAACCAGACCAAGTAGGCGGTTTGCACTACCGCGCTCGCATATGCTAGCAGACGCAATCTAATGCCTCACATAAAACACTTGGATTGCGCTCGTGTCATCACCCTGTCTGATGCCGCGTCATTGCATTGTTGTTTGACTTTATGTGTGCCACATGAGGTTGATCCATCTCCCAACCACCCAATCACCCGTTCCCAAAAAGGTGGTTTCTGCCTTCGACACATCGCTAGAATTTGATCTTGAAAGAGGTAGAGAGAAGGCAAGCTGAGTGAGTGGCACACAGCCGAAAATTGTTGCAAAATGGCAACTGAAGCTGATTAAAATAGGGTGCTGAGCCTGTGCTAACCTTTCGAAGGATTCGAACAGGCTCAATACCCTACTTTCGCTGGCAAGGAAAGACTGACTTTGTGGTTGGCTTTTGCTTGGCTGCGCGTCAGCTTCGTGTAAAATTGGTTGTGATCGCACGAGCCTTTGACACACACTATCTCGAGAGAGGAGGAGACGGAGAATGATGAGGATGCACGCGTTCCGCAGCGCTTTGACCACGTGCCAGCGCCAGCTGACCGCCGGCTCCGGCTCGGGCCAGCGCGCCTTCGCCGCCGCGGCGAGCGCCACCGTCCCGGTGCTCTCTGCGCAGGAGTGGATGGACAACATCAAGAAGTCGGCCGAGAAGGACGTGCTCATCAAGAAGACCAAGCTCGCCAGCTTCCTCAAGACCGTCACCACGAGCGAGGAGCTCGAGGCGTCCAAGGAGATCATGAAGATCTACGAGCAGAAGCGCGTGGACCCGGACTCGAACGCCGCGGGTCTCTTCGTCAAGAAGGCGCTCGAGCTCAACGCCGCGAACGTCGTGTTCGAAGTGCTGGAGGCGAACTACCGCATCGGGCTCTTCTTGGAGCCAACCACGCTCAACAAGCTGCTCTCCAAGTTCTTCAAGGACGGCGACTTCGAGAAGGTCTTCCAGCTGCACGAGATCGGCTCGCAGAAGTACCACGTCAAGTCCACGGAGCGCACCTACGACATCCTCATCCGGTATGTGTCTGCTGCCGCTTTTGATGCTGCTGTGTTAGGCTTTGATTCACTCGAAAGTGCGTGTGCTGATGTCGAGTGCTATTCGCTCGCTTGTTTTTTCCCTTTGTATCGCAGAGCTGCTATCGAACAGGAGGACTTGGAGAAGGCTGTCGCTTTGCTCAAGACCGCTGCGTACGTATTTGTTTCTCTTGTTCTTCGCTTGGTGATGAAAGGCACCGAGTGTGGAGCACTGGTTTTGCCGAAACTAACTGCGTGCGTGTGTGTGTGTCGATGCACTTTCTCGCATTTCAACAGCGAGAGCCACAAGCTGCAGCGCGTGACGTGCAACAACTTGCTCTTCAAGCTGAAGGAAGGCGAGCAGGCGGAGAAGGTACAGTGAACGCAAACTCAGCAATTGCTCTGGCAGTCCATTATTGTGTGTTCAGTGTACTGACTGAGGCGTTGACTGTCATTGCTGCAATTGAGCAGATTGAGGAAGTCGCGGCGTTGATGAAGGCGGCTGGTGTGGAGCCAAACGAGACCACCAGAAAGATTTTGCAGTAGCTGCGAAACGAACAGGAAAAGGAGAAAAACGCCATTACCACCAACCACCAAGAAATCTACAGAAATACACTCACACACACACAAGACCCCGTTTGTAAGCACAACGCTCACCGCGCTCTTCTTTATGTGTTTGATCTCCATGCAGACGCTGCAGCAATAGCAATGGACTCGCATCTCATGCACTCTGCTGCTGCAAAAGGCAGTCTGACAGGAAGCTGTTGACTGGAGTCAGCACGTTTTTACCCCACAGCGGCGTACAAATGCAACTGGCATAAATATGGATGACTTTGTCTCACTACCTTGCATAACAGAATTTGACCTTTCTAGTCTTGTTAGCATGCAACTTGAGGGTATTTTCTATCGTCAATGCATAGAGGCTTACCTTGTTAAACCACTTGGGTGAAAAGATGCTGACATGCATACAATGCACCACGCAAAGAGTGCCTGGTACATTTTTGTTGCTTCGCTGACTAAATACGCCACCTGTTTCCCCCAATCACACGCCCACTTCTCACTGGTTCCAACAGCACTGTCCTCAGCACTGTTTGCCAGCAAACAAACGAGCGGTGACAAGAAAGCGAGAGATCGAGCGATCAATTGAGAGAGAGAGATGGTGCTCGCTGCTGTGCGCTCCCTGGCGCTGCTGCGCCGCGGTGCTCTCACCAAGAGCTCTGCGCTCAACGCCTTCTCGGTCTCCAGCGGCGCGCGCGCCTTCAGCGGCAACGTCGAGTACCCGAAGATCGAGGGCAGCGTGGCGGAGATCACCAAGAACCTGAGCAACATCGGCGCGCGTCTGTCGATCCCGACGGCGGCACTCTACCTCACGAAGCCAAAGATCAATCACGTCGTGCGCGAGATGAAGGGCAAGGACGAGCTCAAGGAGGTGCAGCGTGTGCTGCTACTCTGCGACGCCAAGCTCGTATACCCGAGCTCGTTCGCGTCCGGCACATTCTTCAGCGCGTGCCTGAAGCTCGAGGCGCCGGAGCTCGCGCTCGAGTTCGTGCGCAAGGCCGAGAACATGCGCCACTACGTAGAGAACCAGAGCTTCGTGCGTCTGGCCAAGTACTACGCGGAGCAGGAGGAGCAGGAGGTCGTGGACGAGATCGTGCAGATCATGACCAGCAAGAACATCCCGCTGACCACCAAGAGCTTCCACTTCCGCGTCACGAACGCCAAGGACCTCAACAAATTCGACGACGCCGTCGCGATCGCCAAGGAGGCTGCGGAGGCACGACAAATCAACTCGAACCTCATTCTGCAGCTGCTCAACGGGCTCGAGGGCGACGCGCTCAAGGAACAGGTGCGTGCGAGCGTTAGAAGACTGTCCATCCTTATGCTGATACTGTGCTAACATTGTGTATGTGTGTATGTGTGGCTCCTAATTAGATCCCAGTGGCCAAGTACCTCGCGGCCAAGGGCGACGTGATCCCGAACGCACGCCTCACGCAATTATTAGCCGACAACTAGACACTCGGGGTCGTGAAGGACTTTAGAAGCAGATGAAGACGAAGAAAGCGGCTTTTAAAGGCGACAATCACACACCGCACACACGCACTCACAACCAAATGGGGACTCTTGTGTTATTCATCCTGTTTGTTATAATGACAATGTATGGGGACTAACAAACCTTACGCCAAGGCTCTCTCTCTCTCTCTCCCTCTTGTTCTCTTAGTCGCACAGACTCTTGTCCGTGAGCAGCGACTCGGTGTAGTACGCGTCCTTGCCGCGCAGCCCGCGCTTCTTGAGCTCGGCGACCGCGAACGCCACGAACGCGCCAAAGCCGAAGAGCGTCACGATCGCGCCGATGAAGCTCGCGGCTCGTTGCGAGAAGCGGCTGCCGCCTCGACCTCCGGCGCCTTTGTGTCCAGCCTTTTTACCTGAAGATGATGCCGCGTCCGCCCTGGTCTCCATCACGTCTTCCTGTGTGTGCAGTCGGCTCTCAAAGATGTCCTTTTGCTGCGCCTTGTCTGGTTCCTGGCCGTCTGCTGCGGCGGTGTCGTACGTCGGCGGCTTCTCCTGCTCCTGCAGCGCCGGGTACAATTTCCAGACCGCGTGGATGTCCGTCACCGCGAGCAGCTCCCGCTGACTCATGGTGCCGAGCACGTCCAGGCGCTCGTCCTCGTCTGCGATGATCGGGAACACGCTCTGGCACCACTGCGGCGGGTCTTTGTTGTTCCCAACGGTGGTGGCAGCACTGACGCCCGAGTGCACGAACGCGTCCAACGGGTGGTGCATGATGCTGAAGAAGTTGTACGGGACATCCTGCGATAGCGACATGATACTGGCAGCCTGTGTGCCTTGTGCGGTGGCGGCGTCCGCCGCGTCCAGCTCGATGATGAAGTTCGTGCGCTTGGACTCGGGGATGCACTCCCAGGCGATGCGCACGCGGTCGTCGCGGTCCACGCGGTCGATCATGTGGTGCAGCCCCACGGCGTGCAGCAGCACGTGGATGACGTTGCCGAGTCCGCACTGCGACGACACACCCAGCGTCTGCTCGCCGCCGATGCGGCCGATGTACGAGTAGCAGGACGACTGCGTGGTCTTGACGTTGACGAAGTCGTGCGAGCACTGCGGGTCGTCCCTGCAGGAGTTGCCCTTGCACGCCCTGAACTTGAAGCCCGTGACGCTCGCGATGTGCGTCATGGCTTCGCGCACCGTGCGGTCGAACATGCGCGCGCTCACGTCCACCTGGAAGCACATCTCGGCGTCCTGCCAGCGGTGGTCGCGCTCCGAGTTGCAGTATCCGTGCAGCACGTGAGCGAACTGCTGGTTGTCTTCGATGGCGCTGGTGTTCCAGGTCAGGAGCTCGCCGATCGCGATGTCGTCCTGCGTCACCACGACGTTGTCGTTCGTGAGAAACCACTCGATGCACTTTTGCAGCGACTCGTCGCGGTAGTAGCCGCTGGAACACTGGCAGTCGTCGAACGTCTCCTCCACGTGCTTGTCTTCCGGGAACTTGAACGAGTGGAGGGGGCACGTGAACGTGGACATGCGCACACAGACCATCTCCGGTGTCTTCCATCCGCAGCCGTCGAGGCACTCGCACTGCTCCACCGAGTGCGGGATCATGGCGAGTGGCTTGGAGAACGGCGGGCACTCAAACAGCTCGTGATCTGCTGTTTGAGCCCGCCCCCTTCTTTCTTGATCTCGTCGCACGACTGCATGAACTCGTTGCGCGTGTACAGCACGCCCGCTTGCACGCACTCGCAATCGAAAAAGCCTCGCGGACGCACGTCGATCGGGATGTCCTTGCGCTTCATCGAGTCGCGAGGACAGATGTACGCCGGGCTCTCGCGCACGCACTCGTCCATGGCGTTCTTGACGCACCCCCACGCGCAGTGGCAGTCGGCGAAGGACTTTGGGAGGGTGTTCTTCGCGGCGGACGAGTGTGGCGGGCACTGGAACTGCTCGCCGACCAGGTACTCGCCAGACTGGTCGCTCTTCACGAACGGCTCCACGCACTTGCAGTCAGACAGCGAGTTGATTGCACGGTGGCGCGACTTCTCCACGTAGTTGCCAGCGCGAGGACACTCGCCCGAGGCTTCGTCCTTCGTGTACGGCATCTGGCAGTCGCAGTCCGCGATGGACTCGGGCGAGCAGGTCTTGTGGGTGTCGTCTCGAGTGAACCCCGAGAGACACGAGCAGTCCACGAAGCTCAGCGGGTGCGGCATCTTGGCGGCCGACCCCTCGGGACAGCGGAAGATCCCGCCCCGATGGAGCCTCTCGTCGTAGTTGTTGCCGTGCATCTTGGACGCGTTGTCGTGGCAGACGCAGTCCTCGAGCGACTCCATGTCGCGCGGAGCAGCTTCGCCTCGCATGGCGCGGGACACACTAATGGGACACACAAACAGATAGCGAAAGCAACAGGTTAGTGCAAGCTCGAGTAACGCCAGAGTAATGCACAGTAAGGATGCCATCACTCGTACCGAAGAAAGCCGCATGAGCTGTTGGAACTGGATCAACGAGTGCCACAAGAGAGAGCGTTGCCCAGAGCGCGGGCAGCAGCCGCTGGAACGCCATTGCCTGGGAGAAGAAGCGACTGGATCTCACAGGATGCGAGCGTGTCTGTGGTGGGGACTGGCGAGGGCGAATGCGAAAGTGAGCGCCATCGGATCCTCTGAGAGGCGTTCATCCGCTCTCTTGGCGTGTCCTTTGACGCGCAAAAGCAGAAGAAAGGGATTGCTCTTTGAAGGATCGAAAAGCGCTGCCACCTTTCGTGCTCCACGTCACATTGCAGCCAATCAAAACACAACTTGCAAAGATTATCAACCCAATCAAGTAAGAGAGAGCACCGTTGAGGCGAATTGATTGGTTAAAATAAGCACAGACATCTGGGATCTTTTCATCTTTTGTTGAGGATCACACGAATGCGAGAGAACGAGCAGCCTAGCTTCGTGGGCTTCATTCAGCGAGCCTTCGTTGCTCAGATCTTGGCCGAGCCGACGTAGATGACGTTGCGCGAGAGACAGAGGTCCGCCATGTCCAGCAGCGCCGTCTCCAGGTGGCGCTTGAACTTGGCCGCGTCCGTGTCTGGGCACATGTGGTACGCCGAAATGCTGACGTTGATGCGATCGTTGTGCAGCGCGTAGCAGACCCCGTAGCCCTCGTTGTACATGGCCGAGAAACCTCCCCAGATCGGACTCGCGCCTGGTCCACCACTCACGTTGCTGGACGAGATCAGGAACTTCTTGCTCACATCGAACGCTCTGTCCGTGAACAGCGACGGCTTTGGCGTGACGCCCGACATCTCTGCCACAATCTGCAGACCCATGAGGTGGCGATCTACCCCTTCGCCCGTGAGGCAGCTCTTTAGCTGCTCCTTGTGCGTGCTGATCGCGAGCTTGAGCGCGTCCCACTTCTCGCCCACCGCCGCGTCGCTCTCCATGATCTTTACAAACGCAAGCGAGTCGTTCGAGAGCGAGCGGATCGTCTCAGTTCGCCCGTGGTAAAAGAGGCGCGTGTGCGCCGTCTCATAGATCGCAGGCACGTGCTTGTGCATCTTGTAGTGCGCGAGCTGGATCGCCATTTGCATGTAAAAGTCTGGCGTGAGTTTGTAGCGCTTGAGGAACGCCGTGCCGTAGTGGTGGAACTGGAGCGTGTGCAGGTCGCTCGCGTGGATCAGCTTACCGACCGCCGCGCTGGCGCACTCAATCGCAGTAAGTGCCGCATTGTCGAGCACCCAGTTAAGGCGCTTTGGCTTGAGCGCCAGCTTCGGCTTGAGGTTCGCGCGGTCCGCGAACTTCGCCTTGAAGTTCTCGTTCACGTACTTGATACAGTAGTCGAACAGACGGATCACAACGAGCGCGTCCGCCCACACGTGCTGGCCGTTGAGTCCACTGCGCGCGTTCTCGTGGATCACCAGCGTGAACGGCTTGTCGTACCAGCGGTTGCGGCCGTCTCCGAGCAGCGAGTTGCGAGCGATCTAAGAGACAGAAGAAACATGCCACCATCAGCACCATTGGCTCTTCGTTCGTACATTTCAAGCATAAACTCAGTACTCACGTCATCATAAGTCGCAGCAGAGGACTCGTCCAAGGCGATGCAGAAGAGCGCCTTCTCAACTAGCTCGAACGACTCCTTGTTGAGGTCGTCCAGCTTCATGATATGTTCGCGAGCCTTGGCCCAGTTAGTGCGGTTCTCAGAAGTCAGCACGCTGACAGGAGGGTAGCGCTCCAAGTCAAAGAGACCGGTCGCTTCTTCGCGCACTTGCTCGAATTGGCTGCAACAGCACCCAACACACACACTTGTCACTCGACTGCACGAACTCACAAATAAAAAGATAACAATGCAATGTGCATACCTCAGAATGTCAGCGAGAGAGATCTCGACGCCATTGTCGTCCAGCACCTGGATCGTCCAAATGCAGTTGTTGCGCAGCACAATGATGTGCTTGGCGTCGTGCGGGAACGACACCAGCTCGTCGCAGTCCTCGCCCGGGATGATGCACGTGTTGAACATGCGCGAGTACGTGTGCATGCACAGCGGTCGCCCCATCATCTTCTCCACCGGGAACTTCTCTCTGCAAGCGCAAAAAAGTCATGGTGTGAGTAAGCATGCAGGCGATGAAGCAACAACACTCCACGACATATCACTCACTCTAACAGGTTTCTGCGGAACTTGAGGATCGCGATCGAGAATATCGCGGCGGCTTCGCACTGGCTCATGTCGCGCGGTCCCCAGTTGCCAGGCAGCACACCGAACCAGTTGATGTTGATCGCCGACGGGTAGCGCGGCTGCAGGTACGCGAACGTCTCCCACCACTCCTCGAGCCAGTTGCGCTCCGAGTCGGCGCGCTCCTGGAGGATCGACTGCAGCTGCGGGCCGACCCCATGCAAAAAGTCGTGGCACACGGCCTTGGTGTGCTCCAGCTCCTGCGCCGACAGCAGCGGCTCGCAGCTCTTCACGTAGCGCTCGAGCGTCTCCTCGAGCGAAGGCAGCGGCAGCGGCGGCAGCTCGTCCTGGTACTGGAACGTGCGCTCCCGCGGCGCGGCGTCGGTCTGCTTGGTCATGGCCTGCGCGGCTCTTCTATAGAGACTTGGTGGCGATGGAGAGCGCTTCGCTGGCAGCGCGTCCGTTTGGGAAATGCTGTGCTTGCAACTGCCTTTTGCGAAGTGCACACTGATCTTTCCCAAGCGCTTACTCAACGGCGCAATTATAGCCAATCGGAGGGAGGGATTGCGAAGTGGGTCTCTCGACTGACAACAGTGCGGGTTGCGAGAATACCCGCGGGTTTCGATGAGCAGAAACCCGGATATTTTGCTGCTGTGCATGTGCTGAGAGAGTAAATGGGCGGGTGGGCTCTGTAGAATAGAATGAGCATTTTCGAGACCCGGGCCGCTGGTGACAACATGCTGTCATTTGTGTGCTTCAGTTTCTGGACGTTCTGGTGTTTTTGGTTTTTGGTGTTTTGGTTTGCGAAACCCTGCAACTTCAATCATGATCTGCTTTTTCGCCTCTTTTGTCACTTTCACCATTTTAGGACGCCTCACTTTCGATGGTTTGTTTGTCTGACAAGGACGCACACCTGCAAGGTCCAGAGCAAAGCAAATGCACACCTCCCATCGCTTGATGCCATCGTCCTCATCACGAACTGAGTCTGTGCTTGCTCTCCAGTCGAGCTGCAGCTGCTGCACTCAACAGGCGGGGCTTCTCGAAAGAGCCCGCGCTTCTTCGTGCTGTTTTTGCGTGTGCGTCTGCATCGAGCACAATTGCGAGCGACAACTGTGGATGTAAACCTTTTGGTCTCGAACTCATTTGTCCTGCACGATCACTCACCTCGCCCGCCTTTGTCAAGGTTGTTTTCGCCTTTCGGTCGTTAGTTGGTGAGCATATGCAGCCATCCTCTGCACATGCGCATTGCACCCCCGCCACCTTCGCACTCAATATGGCGCTGCGTTCGCATCATTCGATGGATTCCTCGCTCTCACCACCGTCACGCAGCCACAGTCACAGCAGGAAGCCGTCTGTGCTCTCGCTCTCGTCGCTCATGAACGACGTCACAGCATCGACCTTTGACGAAGAATCGCTGCGCAGTCCGTTCAAGCAGCGTCAACAGGACCTCGTGAGCGACGCGTGCGCCGACATTGCGCGTGAGCTGGACGCAGTGGAAGCGCGACTCGGACGCTATCGCCACGCGCGACACAGCCACGAGGAGCAGGAGAGTGCACACCCACATGCTGCTGGTCACCTCGCAAAGCCTCCTCATCCACCGCACGAAGCCTCTGTCGCAATGGCGTCGCCATCTTCCCCGAGACCAAGTCAGCAGCAAGAGGTGGCCAAGCGGCCGATGAAGTCGAGAATGCGCTGTTCAACTGCGACCAACTGCTGCGACGAGCGAAAGCAGTCTCGGGTACGGAGCATTGCTTTCTATTTGGGAAGCTGCTTGCAAACCGTTTCACTGACCTTTCACGCTTTTTTCATTTCATTCCTCACTCGCTCATCAATGCGCCAGTTGTCAGTGGCAGCAGCAGCTCTCCGTACGCGATCCAGTCCTTAGAGTCGTCGCGTGTCAGTAGAATCTGGATGCTCGACCTAGTGGCCAAGCAGGCAGCGAAGTCGTAAGTTAGTTTTCTTCACATAAGCTTGAGAGATCGTCTGAAAGACGAAGTCTTCACACAATATGCAAGTTCCCTACACAGGCGCTTGAGGATCCTTGGGTATCGAGGCTTTCAGGTCGACTGGCGCTTTCTTGAGGTCGATACCTTAATGGGACTTTGGACACAGGATCAGCTGCGGTCGCTGAGCGCCTACGACGATGTGTCCGCTGCTGCGACGTCGTTGTGCTGCTGCAATGTCGGGCTCTGCCTGTTTTGTTGGGAATTGAGAGGCTTTCGAGTCGTCTTTGCCTGCAGGCTGTTGCTTTGCGAACAGGTCGTGTTTGCTGAACGGCTCTGGGACGAGCTCTGGTTTTGGCTGATCTGCGGCTTTCGGCGTGCGTTTGCTGGTCAGGACACGCGACGTTCGGCACGACGGACTCGTGTGGATGTCCATTGCGTCGATGCTTGGAGGCATCATTGAGCTGCTGGGCTCGCGGCATTTCGTCGCCAGGAGCTCTGGCATGCGGGATGCATGAGAAGCGCTCAAGAGTACTGAAGCGTTCATCGCGATCTCCAATTGCAGCTTCACACCAGCAACCACGAAACACACCTAAAATGTATCACTCGAATACAAATCTGAGGTCACCATCATAAAACCTCTCTTAAAGCTGACACTCAGAACTTTCACTATTGGGTCATCCATTTGAGGACTTTCTGCGAACCCTCTCCTATATTAGTGTGTACA
>JAASFO010000198.1:0-32404 GCA_023333815.1 Globisporangium recalcitrans
AACAGTGGTCGCGATACAGAACGAGGTCGACGAGCAAAAACAGATAGAAGCGCCAGAAGTCGCCCAAATCAGCTCAGCGATCAAGGACTTGAGAGAGAATCAGCTCAAGCTGGAAGATGCGCTGCGGATGATACAAGCTTGCACGCAGCATGCTCAGGGAGAAAGTCAAGAAAACTGCAGCAGCTCAGCGGATCGATTGCAAGCAGCAGAAGAGACATTCGCTCGACTCACAGAGGATTCGCTTGGGCGAGCGGATGAACTGGTAAGGCATACCAGGTTGGCTGATTGAATAGTCGAAGCGCGCAGACTGACTTGGAATCGCTACTTTGCAGCGCACGAAAATGCTTGTGGCATTGGGCGAGGTTGAGCAAAAGCTTCGACACGATGCAGATCTTGTGGCTGAGCAAGCGGTACGATTCGTCACCTTCTCGAAGTGCATTGGTTTGTGGTATTGAGGCGAGCTTCTTCTGTTTTGTGGAGTCCAGGTGCGGTCGGTGCGAATCGAGTCGGAGTGCCAGTTCAAGCAAATGATGGAGTTCACATCAATGTAAGAGATCGTACACCTCGAAAGCGATCGCGCTCTTACATCTATGATTTGCTTTCACTTGGGACAGGATGGAAAATCGTCTGCGGGTTCTTGAGCGAGGTGTATTATCGCTTGAGGTACCTATATTGCGCGAGAGCTCACTTGAGTACGGGCTCACAGAAACTAACATGTTGTGTCTGGACAGACAAAAGTGCGACATTCTCGAACAGCGTCGGGTGCAACTGGCGAAAGCGAACGACTGCATGAAGCAGTCGACCAGTCAATTCCGGCTCCAAAAGTCAGGAACTGTCAAGATGCTGCATGGGCGTGTGACCCACAAAACCAAGATGCAACAGACCATCACTACAAGACTGTCATGAACGCGATGGAGGAGGTGGATCTCCAACCCTCTGCAGTGTTCCAACTTCCCTGATGCTCACTTGTTGCTTGTTGTCCACCAGAGAATGAAGTCTGCGGTTTCAAACCTCCGCAGCGGTATGAATCGAGAACAAGAGCTACGAGAAGGGATACTGCACGACAAAATATTGGAGCTTGAAGTACGACTGCACCGAAAAGCACAGAGCGAAGAGAAACAGAGAGCATTGTTTCCGAGCCAGAACAGATCTTCTTCAGCGAATCCGCCGTCGTCTTTTGCTCCCAGCTCTGAGTCCTCGTCATCTCGTGTTAGGCAAAGAAGAACATTGGCAGCGAGGAGCGAGATTACTGAGCGAGCACCGAAGAAAACCGTGGAGGCGGAAAGTACAACCAAGAAGGTAGGCAGCCTTGCTAGCTTTGAAACATCATGGTTACGGTGCACTGACACATCTACATCTTTCTGCACGCAGAGTGGCAAGGAAAAAGTGCTGACCAAGAAAAAGGCAAATCCCAGAACACAAACTGCGTCTGGGCTATCGTCAAGCGCTGCGAAGAGCAAGGTGTTGAAAGAGGTGAGAATGCACTTTCGCGCACCGATGGCATCTTTGCTCTTGCTGCGCTGTGTGCCGCTGCCTATGTGGGTGTGTAGCAACTAATGTCTTCGGCATCTCTTGGTTCCGCTAACAATTCTGCTCGCGACCAGTTATGCATGGAGTTAGTCTCGCTAGAAGCATCGTCCAAGATGAAGGCACACAAGAGAAAATAGAGAACGCACTCTTTGGCTCATTCCCATCACGAAGCTAACGTGGATTTTCCAGCTACGACAGCGTTTCGCAGGTATTCTGCAGCCTCGACACCGACGACAATCTTGTACTCCTATCGCAAACTAACATCAGCTTGATACCCACGAGCAAGAACCTGTGGCTTCCGCCAGCCACTTCAGATCTCGTACCTCCAAGATTCGCATTATCCGATCTGCAGATTCATAGCGATCCTTCGCTATGGCAGCAATCTGTTTCCTGCTTTGACGCGATTCTGGCTGTGACGGATCCCAGCAATCCAGAAGCACTTTCGTTGATACAAAGAGCAATGACATCAGGTACGACTCTCCTGCTAGTTGGAATGTCTAAAATCCAGTCACTCACGGATCTCTCGCTTGGTCTCATTTGCCATTTCTTGCTGGAGCATGTGGAGGAGATGCCGGGTCTTGTGCTGATGGTTGTCGATCAGTTTGGTTTCTCTCTTCACCAGCGACTCGTGGTCTCTGTGATCAGTGCAGAAGGAACAAAGAATCAGTGGACTCAGCTGCAGAATGTCAACTCGATCGTAAACACAGCATGGCTCAGAGACGCGTTCAACTGTTTTCGCTTGCGGATTTTCTTGCGGCGGTCGAAGTGATAGCGCTGCTGATCGTCCACCGCGCAGTGCATTTCCGAGCCCAATTGGTCTACAGGTGCCGAACGCTCGTCAAGTTCACCCAGAGAAAACAGAGAGAGCGACGCAGAGAGGACGAATTCAATATCCAACGAAGAGCGTGCGTGTGCGTGCGCAGTTTCGCGATTCGCTTCCGTGGCGCGTTCTTTGATGAAATAGCCCCGGTCTTCGCCTTCCACCGCAGCAGAGAAGTATCGTTTGTCAGCGCTGCCCGTACTCGCGGAGAGCAGATCGAACGATCGATCTTTGCTCGCGAGCTTGACCACGTCATGCTGGATGCTTCTGTGCAGGGTCTGCAGCACGCTGAGCAGCGTTTGGGAGGCGCTGTCGCGCCTCACAGGCAGCGACGAAGACGACGAAGATCCAGCCAGCAGCACATTGTCTATCGGGAAATGGGTGGTAGCTGGTGATGCTGATCCGAGTGAGCTCCTCCTACCCAATGAAGACTTTGGGAGTGGCGGTAACTGCGTCCGGCTGCTACTTGCGGCTGGACTGCGCGTCGCTCTCGGTGCAACAGCACCTCCACCCCAGAAGATCCCGACAGGGCTCGTCTCGTCACTCATCCCGGACTGCATGTGTGCTATCGCCTTTCACCCACCAAGCGATCCACAGCCACGCTCAGCGTCGGGCAAGCCGGCTTGCAAGCGCAACTTCCTCTATTTACACATCATTATCACCCGCCTGCACTCGTTTGCTAATTTTAAACAGACTCAGCTTCTCGCGCGTCGCGATCTTCTCGTGCACCAGGAAGCCGTCGGAGAACTCGAGGAAATCCACCATGGCTTCGTCGTCTCCGCGCTTCTCATGTGCCAGGTACGTCAGTGTGTCGGCGTCGCTCAGTGCGAGGATGCTGCGCGCCAAGTTGCGCCACGATTCCGTGCCGTAGATCGGGTTAATGCCTGTGAATGCAAACCCACAGGTCAGTGCAAGCTGCTCGTATGAGCCATTCAAGCAGTACTCACCAATGCACAACGGCCACCACGTACAGTCTGATATCAGGATGTAGTCGTACGTGCTGCGCGGCAGCGCCTTGGACGGCTCGGAGCCCCACGTGAACTCCTGCACGCGCAGTCGACTGAGCTCGTCGTCCGAGTCAGCGTTTGCAGCGACATTGCGCTGCAGCAGCTCGACCGCCTCCCGCTGATCTGTCAGCAGCACGTCGCCGCCGAGAGACGCTGCGACAAGCCCTGCGAGTCCGCACCCGCTGCCCAACTCAATGATACAAGCCGCTGCTGCTGCTGATGATGACGCCACTTCCTCCTCTGCGCTGTCGCTGACAAGCTTCATGCGGAACGGATGGCGCTGCGTCACCGCGAACTCGACGAGGTGCTCGGACAAGAACGCGCTCGCGTCCCACACGCGCGACGCGGTCCAGGCATCGGCGAAGATCGGCGCGAGCTCGTCGCTCTGCAGCGTCTCGGAGAGCTCGTAGGCACGCGCGCCAATCACCACCTGCATGCTCGCATCTATGAGTTATTCTGCGGAATCTCTAAACTGTTTCCAGTATTCACAAGCAAAAAAGTCTTCAATTAGGCGCATCCACGGTACACATTTTGGTTTTGCTTGCGTCAAATATGCGCAATTTCAACTTGCAAGCCCATTCTGCAACACGCGAGCAGCTGCGACAACAAGGACGTCCACCGCCAGAGCAGTCGCGCGCTCTCCATCTCTCTCTCTCTCTCTCTGTCCCCAAGGCGACAATGGCTGCTCGCGGTGCATTCCTCGCGCCGGCGCTCGTGCCCATGAGCACGTGCTTCGTGAACCTCCCACGCGGCTTCGTGCAGGCGTTCCTGGGCGGACCCGACATGGTATGCTGTGCATTGCACACGTCAGCGCACGCTGCTGGTTGATGCCTGGCTCTTTGTGTGTAGTATGCAAGCTAACGAGTACGTGCAGGTTGGTGCGGGTGCAACGATCTTGGAGCTGTCCTGGGAGACGATCGAGGGCTACGTGCAGCGCGTGTGCGTCGGCTGGATCGGCGGTCTCGTCAAGGACAACCCGGTGCGCAGGTGTGTGCTGCCTTCCATTGCGATTGCTGCTGTAAATGGCACATAAAGATCTGACGCTTTGTGTTGCTGCTGCGCGTGATGTATGTACATGGGGGCTCGTGCGATGCACAAGTGACGTGATTGAGATCTCGTCGGAGTTTGCGCGTTGCTGCGGCATCGTACGTGCATTGACAGCACGCAGTGCGATTGAGCTGTTATAGTGGCGCATATGCTCTCTCCTAACACGTTTGCGTGTTGCGGTATTGCAGCAAGAGTTCTTGGAGAAAGCGCCACACTCGTTTCTTGGCGTCCACGTCGTGGAGTCGCTGCCGATCGCGCGCCAAGTCAACGTGGAGCCGTGCACACCAGACGACTGGGAGCTCATTCAGCTGCACGCTGGCCTGCTAGAGTCCGAGCTGTTGCGTCAGGTGCGATGCTTTCTTTCCGCAAGCCTGAGTTGAACACTTGACGGTATCGATTGTCTGGTTATTGCACTCTGCTGATGCTCTGACACTTCCGGATTGCGCGTGAAATGCTTTAGATGTGCGTCGTGAATGACAAGCAGGTGAACCCCATTTGGGTGCATCAAAACGTGCTCATCCGTATCCGCGTGTCGCTCCCAGTGGGCATGTACGTTTTTGCTTTATTGAAGCTCGCACAATGCGCATTTGTATCGTACAATGAGGTGGCGATGCTCACAGATGGACTTCTTGTATTCCTGTTTTTTCTCACAGTGAGCATGCGCGCTTATCGCCAAACACGGAGGTGATCGTCGCGCCGAAAGAACGCGCGCAGCCAAGTGCGGATTCTGCTTTAGGAACGGATTACTACTACGAAGCGTCGACGCCGTTGGTTGTGCAGGTACGTTGAACAGCTCTTTGCTGCCTGTTGCTCTTTTGCATGTTATTATGATGGACTCCTGTTCTGCCTTTTAACGCTATCGATTGTCTGGCAGGCCGCCACTCGCGACGTACGAAATGACACGCTCGACGAAGTGTGGATCCACCCAGAGACGCTCGCTTTGCTAGACGGTGCGGTGCTTCCCGAGGCGCCGCTGAGTGGCCAAGAGCCGCCAGTTGCCGTCATCTGGAGCTTGGACAACAAGAAAAGCAGCAACAGCGGCGGTGGCAACAACCCGACGCAGACAGAAAGCGATTCGCTGCCAGCACAAAAGTAAGATGTGCACCATTGAGGCGGCACTGCGTGAGTCGCTTTATCATCGTGTTCTCACTGTGTCTCTGCTGCCAAACTAGAAAACCGTCCAAGTGCAGCGTCGCGAGGCTGAAATGCTCGGATCTCGTTGCGCGTGGTCGCGTGCTGTTGAGTCGCTCTGCCAGCACGTTGCTGGACGTCTCTGCACACTCGTCTGTTCAGCTTCGAGTGCTGAGACTTCCAGAGATCGCGCCTCTGCACATTGTGCTGAGCGTGCACCAAGGCAGTGGCGCGACTGGTGACAGCTTGTCTGTTCAGCAACTCCAAGGAGCGTTCCTGCTCTGGGTCCAGCAGCTACACGACGGGCTGGTTGCTCACTCGGGCTCGATCATTCGATTCGATGTCGGGACAGGTGAGGAAAGTGTCGTCGCGTCGATTGAGGTCGACTACGATGCAGAAGACAACATCTCTGCGAAAGAGCTGGAAGGCAAGTCAACATGTCCTGGATGGTTTTGGCACGTTCTATGGGTTGAATGCAATGGGCTAAAGTCGTCGTGTGCATTCCTAAAATGCAGAAATCCCATTCGGCGCGGTCGAGAAGTACACGCTCCTTGGCGGTCGCCATGGCTTCATGCTGTCTCTGGAGCAAATCACGATCCAGACTGCCTCTGATGGCGACTTGCAGGCTCTGAAGGCTTTCCAGTCTGAAACCTCTGAGGCTCTCAGTCCAGCATCGGATGCTGGAGCATTGCAGCTTGCGAGAAGTGCAGCTGCCTACGACAAAGTCAAGAAAGCGATCCGCTCGGTGCTCTTCCGTGACGCCAGCATGACGCGCGTGCTGCTTGGAGCCAACACCCCCGGGTCTCCACTCGTGTACGGCGATCGTGGAAGCGGGAAGACAACACTTCTGCGATCTCTCTCGCGCGAGCTTGAAGAGCACAAGAACGCGATGGCGTACAGCGTTTTTGTGGAATGCCGCAACCTGCGCGGAGCGAAAATGGAGACTGTCAAGTCGAAATTGACCGAGATCTTTGACGAAGCGGCTTCCCACGCGCCATCCGTTGTGATATTGGACAATTTGGATGCGCTGGTGCCAGAGGAAGACGAATCTGCGGGACCTGCGAATGAACAGTCTCGCCGTATCGCGGAGCTTCTCGTGACGCTGATGCAGCAAAACCGCGACAGAATGTGGAAGTCCACGCTGGAGCTCAACCGAGCGTTCAAGCAAGAATCGGAAAAGATCAAGCTCCTGGTTGGTGGTGGCGGTAGCTCTTCGAAACATGCGAGAGCGGAGCTGCTCGCAACGATCGCGAATTCGATGGTGGCGAAGAGCGTCGCGGTGATTGCGACGTCTCGCAATGACTCGAGTGTCCACAAGAGTTTGCGCTCGTGCGGTCTCTTCGACCGTCCGGTGCAAGTGACGACCCCAGACGCTGAGCGCCGAGAGACTGTGATCCGTGAGATGCTCCAAGTGAAAACCCAGCATTCAGCAGGAAAGAAGACGAGCAAACCCGTTCTTGAGATCGACCCGAGCATCGACTACGGGCTTTTGTCGTCCATCACGGAAGGCTACAGCCTTCGCGATCTGTCGAGCGCGACGGACCGAGCGCTTCACAAGACGTTCACGCGGTACGCTCTCCAAGGAGCATCCGTAGGCTCAAATGTGAAGAAAGTGCTGCAGAGCGACTTTGTCGACGGCGTCAAGAACTTCCAGCCAACAGCTCTGATCGGCGTGGATCTCTTCAAGAGCTCCGTGAAATGGAGCGACGTCGGTGGACTGAGCTTTGTGCGCACCGTGCTCAAGGATACGCTGGAGCTGCCGACTCGCTACGGGAAGCTGTACGACAACACGCCGATCAAGCTCCCCGCTGGCATGTTGCTGTATGGACCTCCTGGTTGCGGGAAGACGCTCTTGGCGAGCGCTGTCGCGAACGAGTGCGGGCTGAACTTTATCAGCGTCAAGGGACCCGAAGTGCTCAACAAATACATCGGCGCCAGTGAGCAAGCGATCCGAGATCTGTTTGCACGCGCTGCGTCGGCGGCGCCGTCTGTGCTGTTTCTCGATGAGTTTGACTCGATTGCGCCGCGCCGTGGTGCGGACAACACGGGCGTGACCGATCGACTTGTGAACCAGCTGCTCACATTCTTGGACGGCGTCGAAGGCAGAAAGGTGTGGTGATGGTGTGCTTTGCCTGGCTGTCATGAGTCTTGCTATCTGACGTATTTCTTGTGTGGTGCTGTTTGATTTCTAGGGAGTGTATGTGTTGGCGGCAACGAGCAGACCCGACATGATTGACCCTGCGCTGCTTCGACCGGGTCGTCTCGACAAGTCCCTCTACTGCGGTATGTGTCCCTGCCACTCACCGGCAGCGCTGTTGGCTGTTAGCACGCGCGCCATGTGATCTCTAACAACGCGATCCTCCTGGTTCTACCCAGGCTTTCCAGACGAAGAGGAGCGACTGGATATCCTGCGTGCAGTGGGCAAAGACATGGAGCTCGACGACGAGACGCTCGAGTACCTCCCCGAGATCGCAGCTGCTGCCAAGAGCGTCCACTTTTCTGGAGCGGATCTCCAAGCGGTACGAAACCGTTTGGCTTTTGTGTCTAGGTGCTGTGTTCGCTTGCTCGACTAATTGGTTGTTGTGTGGATTGTCAGATCATGTACTCTGCGCAACTGGAGCTCGTCCACGAGAAGCTCAAGCCTGGTGGCGAACACTCGAGGCGCGTCGAGTAGCTATTCTCTATCACTTTGTTCCCCATTGAAAGCCACGACTGCAGTGCGGCTAAACCCTTTATCATTTCTTTGCTCGCTCCTCTGAACAGCGTGATCCTCAAGCGCCACGTGCAAGTCGCGTTTGAGAACGCGAAGGCGTCGACCTCCGAGGCGGCGCGACTCCAGTTTGAGACCATGTACGCGAACTTTTCCCGCGCGCGCACGACGGACTTCGCCGTCGCGACCGCCGACACCACCGCGAGTCCGGACAAAATGAAGTCCCCGATCACCCACCAGCGCACTGCTCTCGCTTAGAAAATCAACATCCGCGCAAGGAGGAAGCGTTTTCAAGGCTTCACATTTTGCATTGCAGTTTTGGATATCCTCTCTTACTCGTTGCCATTATTGAAAGATATCTTGCACATGCTTGCATCGTATTTAGAGCGGGCTCTCACTGTAACGCTCCAAAAAGCAAAATAAACAAACGAAATTGTTGATTTGCGTGGGGGTTATTTGCCATTTTGCATTTTGCATTTTGCTCAAGATCGACAGCCACTTCCAAGCAAACGAGAATGGCCAACATCGTGAGCTTCTCGAGCCTCAACCGCCGCAACAACGGCGACGACAGCGACGACGACAGCGCGCGTCCGACCCCGCAGCAGTACTACGCGGGAGGTGCGTCCCAGCGCGGCGGCGGCAGTGGTCTCGCGGTCATCGGTCCCGACGACGGCAACAGCGGAGACAACGGCGACCACATCGCCAACATCATTGAGCGCGCGCGCCAAGAAGCGCTGCGAGGCAACGACGGCGCCGCCGGTGAGCCACCTGGACAGGGCCACGTGATCACGTTCTACCGAGACGGCTTCACTGTCAACGACGGACCCTACCGCGCGCGCACGGACCCGGCGAACCGTCCGTTCCTTGAAGCCATCGAGCGCGGGTGCGTGTGTGTTTGTTGCATTTACACTTGCGTTACGACTGTGGCATTGGGCTAGATGTGGTAACAAGCAGTATGATTGTTCGTTGGACATGTCCACTATGGTAGCGTGGTTCCACGGGAGCTTGAAGGCGAGAACCGCGACGAGCAGGTGGAGATCAGCCTGGTCGATAAGCGCCAGGAGGACTACCAGGCGCCGCCTGCGCCAGCCTACGTCGCGTTCTCGGGCAGCGGACAGACCATGGGGTACGTAGCCATTTTCGATCGCTTGGAAGTCGGTTGTGTGGCCCACTAAATGCTAACTACCGACCTGCTGTGTGCATGTCACGGAATGCTTCAGATCGGCGTCATACGGATCGGAAGCGGTGATCAGCGGCGCGGACGTGTCCGCCGAGCGACCGGTGATCGACGACAAGAAGCCCAAGACGACGCTGCAGATCCGCTTGCACAACGGCACGCGCTTGCGCGAGACGCTCAATCTGGACCACACGATCCGCGACCTCCACGCCATCATCCAGCTGTACGTCTCGCCACCGCGCTGTTTGCATTTTGGACACGCTTGTTATGTCATTCAGTATATTAGTGGAGGTGCTCATTGGTCATACTCCTGCTGCTGAATGTATAGGAACGATGCGGGTGCTGCGCCGTACACGCTCCTGGCGGGTTTCCCTCCCCGCCCCGTGTCGGTGGATCTGAGCCAGACGATCGAAGCGGCAGGACTGAAAGGCGCGTCGGTGACCCAGAAGCTCGTGTAGAGAGGACTTTGGTTTGTGACTGCTTCAAGTGCTTTCGATTTCGCCACCCCCTTTGACTTTTTCTACCTCGAATGAAATGAGAACTGAGCTCTCGCGCTGCGTATCTTATCAAGTGATCAGTTGGCGTTCTCGGCTGCATTGGTTTTCAACAATGTGGCTCGTACATTCGTTGCTCTAGGTTCAGTTTGTTCGTGAGTTAAACTTGCGCAACAGAAGCTCGATGGGTGCGCACAGATGCTGTAGGATTGGGCATTCAAAGCTCCCTAATTGTGCAAAGGTGTCACAAGCGAAAGGGAAAGCAAGCTGGGGACGCTCTTTTGCAGAGTCTGGTTCGAGTTCTGAGTGCTCCACTGTCGGAACTGCAGTTGATCTCTGATGAGTGCATCCCGAACCGATTCTCTGGTGACCGAATGGACTCGAATCCGTCGCATCAACATCAGGTTTTGCTGCAGAGTTCTTGGGCTCCTTTGTGGTGTGCGTGAGAGGATTGACAGCCGACACGCTGGCTTGTTGCCTCTCGTGTTATCGAACGCCACAGCAGTACTTCGAAGTAGATCTCCCGAGGCTTGAGCGATTTTCTCGCAATCGGTTTGGAAAATACAAAAACGCACACCCGAGTTGAAGTTGCAGCTGCTACTTGCAGCGAAAATGGCTTCACTATCGAGACATGCACAGCACAGCGTGCGATGCGCTGCGGAGAGCATGAGCGAAGCTTTAGATACTGCTTGAGCCCTTCTTGTTCCAAAGTCGCTCGACAAGGTCGACCCGAAATTGGCTTCTGCGGTGCTCTCTATTTTGCTCTCTCGAGAATGCGAGTCGGACAATCAAAGACTTGCTCAGTCACCCTCTCTCTCTCTCTTCTTCAACTCGTTGCGTTCTTGTGATCAATCAGTCAGGCTATCCAAAAGCGCCGAGTATTTTGACACCAGGATACGCGGGCTAGCCGCGCAACCGCGTTCTCAGAAGATATTTCTGGGCGGCAAAAGCGCAAACCAGAATAGCAATCCGTTCTTGTTCCCATTCTGATCGCTCGCTCGCTTCCTTCTCTATGCGCGAATCAGAGTTTTCGAGCTCGCTGGCTGCTTCCGTGTCTCTGACGCCTTCTTGATCTCGATCGCATGCATGTCCACGCAGTCCGGCGTTTCGCTGGCTAGATACTCGCTGGTCAGTACCAACTATGGCCGAGTGGACTGGATCGTGTGCCATTTACTCACAGACTCGCTGCCAATTACCACCACTGCTTTCATGACTGGACCAACTCCACGCAAAGGTCGAGAGCGGCAAGCACCCACTCCTTCCAAACCAAAGAAGCTCAAGACCAAGAGCCATCGCAAATGGGAGAGCACATTCGGGAAGCACACTGCTCGGTGTCATCCGCTGAGCTTCATCGAGTTGATCGGCAAAGAAGGCAAACCTGTTCTACTCCTGATCATCATCGGCATTTGTGGTAAGTCTTGCTTGTCATTTTGGCGTCAAATGTGTGGATCTCTCTATGATCCAGATAACAGCAATGCTCACCTCATTTTGTGGCAATTGCAGCATCGACATTGGACTACTTCATCGACTCTGCGGTGGTCGGTCTCGGAATGGCAAAGACAAGCCTGCTCGCGATCGATGCCTTGAGCAGCTCTCCGTACGCCATGCTCGCAGCCTGGAGTGCATTCACGATTCTTGCAGCGCAGATCGCGTGCATCTGGACAGTAGCCATCGACCCATTCGCTGCCGGATCCGGTATCCCGGAGATGAAGACGATCATCTCGTGTGATCTTCGGAAAGAAGCGGATCGGCACTTGGGGGCTCGCACGCTTCTTTCAAAGACAGTTGAGCTCATCTTTGCGCTTGGAAGCGGCATCTCAGTGGGGCGAGAAGGACCGTTCGTCCACACGTCGTCGATCATCGCGCATCGGCTCATGAAACACGTTGGGTTCTTCCATCGTGTGTACAAAAACGACATCCTGAGACGACATGTGTACAATGCAGCATGCGCAGTAGGCGTCGCATCGACTTTCCGGGCACCGATCGGCGGAGTGTTGTCCTCGATCGAAGTCACCAGCACAGTCTTCATGCTATCAGAAAGATGTTGGCACCTTGCTCGATTCGTGGGAATCTCCATGTTGCTGACCCAGCCTGCTCCTAAACATCGTGCTGCGTGAGACAGAACCATTGGCGCGCGTTTGTGGCAGCACTGAGCGGGTCCATAACGCGGCAGATAGTGAATCTTCTTCGAGAACCGGAGCTTTCAACCTACCATCCGATGTTCCTGACATTCTTCAACTCGAAATCGTTCGTGTACACAGAGTACCTGGCGTGGCTTTGGTCGCTCCTCGTCGTGGGACCTGCTAACGGACCTCTTCAGCACACAGGAGCTATCCGGCAAATGGACAGACGAGCTGGCATCGATCTTCTCCATCTTACCCATCGCCGGACTCTGCCGTCTTGCAGCCACAGTCCTATCAACAACGCTCCTCTTACCAGCGGGAGACTTCATCCCCACATCCACTGCTGACGCGATGCTCGGACGGCTCTTCGGCGAGGCACTGGCACTGTGCTTCCCCGACAGCAAGATCACCCCGGGTGGATACGCGCTTGTCGGAGGCGCTGCGCTCGTTGCAGCAGTGACGCAAACCATTTCTGTCGCAGTCATTGCGATGGAGTTCACGGGACAGTTTGTCTACCTGAATCCGCTGCTGCTCACGGTGCTGATCGCGTCGTCTGTTGCGAGCGCGCTGAGCGTCTCCATCTACGATAGTGTGATCATCAGCAAAGGGCTGACGTACATCCCGATTCTGCGCGTCAACCTGCTGGAAGACCTCAAGGCGCGCGACGTCATGGAGGTCGACATCCCGCTTTTGACGATGACGACGAGTCCTGCCGAGTTGCAGCGCGCGCTGGCGCTGGAGCCAACGCACACCATCCCTATTGTCAGCGACTTGGACACGATGGTATTCTACGGATGCGTCGCGCGGGGTTCAGTCGATCGACTCTGGCAAGCCCAAGCAGTCCTGACTTGCGATAATGCTCTTGCGACAGATGTGAGCTCAGAGAAGAGGAAAGAGGACGAAGCCCGTCGATGCAGCTCTCCGACACTTCGAACGACCCAGGAGCGCGTTGAGTTGACTGAGATGATCCGACGCCAAAAGCGCTCTTCGCTGTATGCAGCGGACACGAATACGACCAAGCAGCAGCAGGATCCCAAAAGCGCTCCGCCTGGAGAAACCACCGTGCGCTTGTTCAACGACGACGAGAGCTTCCTCATCGACTCGTCAGTGCTTCAAGTGGACGTCGAGACGGCGATCACGAAAGCGCACCTGCTCTTCGAGATGATCAAGTGCTCGCGCATCTGGGTCACGCGGCGCGGGAAGCTCATCGGACGCATCGACCGAGCGCATCTGCACGCGAAGATCCTGGAGCTCGAGAAAGAGCGCTGCATCAGCATTGTCTGAGGAAATGTAAAATGAGGGCATTAGTAACCCCACAAGCAAAACAGCAGCTGAGTAAAAGCGTCTCCATCTTGAAGAGGATCGATTGTTGAGGCGAGAAGCTTGCTAGCTTCGCATGCATAATATTTAATCACTTAATGACGGAGAACCTAAAATTGCATTTCTGAAAACAGACACAGCAACAAAGACGTCAGTTTCGAAGGTGGCGGAAGGGGTTACATGGTTCACGCCACTCGAACACGCATGCACGCAGAAATACACACACTTCACACACACAGCATCCGATCTTCCATAAGATGCAGCAAAGGGTCGCCCTCTGTTGACATCACTATGGCTTTAATCAGGCACGCACATCCAGAACATGTAGATTTCCAAGACGAGTCTAACCTGTAACGCTTCCGTTTCTTCCGTTCTTCTTCGCGTACGGGTAGCCGAGAATGCTCAGCGAGTCTCTGCTGTATCCAGAGGTCTCTCGGAGCGATCCAGGCGCAAAAGTGTCCGAGCTCTGACGATCGTTGCTGAACGGAACCGAATCCGCGGTCGAAGCAGAGCTGGTGGTGCGCATCACACTTGGCGCGCGGGTAGCAGTGTTGCGGCGCAGCGACGTCGCACGCACATAACTTTGAGGCGATGTGACAGTCGACGTCGCGTACGTCGTAGGGGCCGAGTACGGCGCCGCCTGAGTAGCAGCTCGGCCGTCAAAAGACGACAAGCGCTCGTTCGTCTTCATCTCTTCTGTGTTGCGCATATCGTCAATGTCAAAGCTGGAGCGGCCTTCGTGGTCGTCTTCTTCGTCCGAAAAACTTCGGCTTCCAGGATGCTCGTACGCGTTCGGGCGAGGAGCAGAGTATACTGGCACAACTGGAGCTTGGAAAGTTGGAACAGTCGGTCCCTTTGCTCTGCGTGGGCTGTTCGACAAGTTGCTGCTGAAAGAGTACGTTGGTGGGTTAGTGAACGATTGGGTCGAGCCGCTGCCGGACGACATGCTGTGAGCGTTGTTGACTGGCGACTCGGCAGCCTGCATCGCGATCCCAGGGTTGGCGAGCGACGCTGCAGGAGAGAACGACTGCTCGTAGTCAATCGTAGGCGAGCGTAGTTCTTGGTCTTGGTCGCCCTTGCCGCTGTTGCTGTGGTCCGACGCGTAGGTTGGAGCTGCAGGCGACGGCTTGGCCTTCGGAGTCAGGTACCCGTTTTCAACATCGTTGTTCGGGGTCTCCACTCCAGCGCGAGCCACACGGCGACGGCGAATGAAGAACACGGATCCAATAATAAGGAGCAAGGCGCCAACGCCACCAAGGAGCCCTGGCAGCAAGGCTCCGCTGCCTTCCTTTGACCCGCTGCTGCTTGAACTGTCCGTTCCATCCGCCGTCGACGCCGAGCTGAACTGAGTCGTGTACGTCGCGCAGCCCGAGGAAGCACCAAACGCAAACGACCCGGTCAGCGTCTCGTTGTCGACAGACGTCATCTCCACCGTGATGTTCGAGAACCATGAGCTCGTTCCTTCCTTGCTCTGTCCCGACGTCGATGAAAACAGGAACGAATCCTTCGAGCTCGTGGCTTCCACGTCGTTGATCTTGACGCTCGATATCACCTTCTGCGAGTTGTAAAACTGGAGCGGGATGTACGCGTTCGACGCGCCTTCCATCAGACACGCCTTGACGTTCCCCGACGCGTATGTCGACGGACAGGTGACATACTTGTACGTGACGCTCACGTTGTTCGAGTTGACGTCGACCGCGAGTGTCGTCAGCGCGCCGGACGAGAGCTTGACCGTGCCGGAGTTGCAGCCCTGGCACACGTCGAGCACGTACGCCGTGACGGTCTTGGTCGCGTCGTCGTCGCGCGCCACCTTGATGCAGCGCGCACAGCCTTCGCTCAGCGTCGAGTCCTTGCCCGAGACGGACGCGTAGTTCTTGAAGTTGTCGCTCGTGGACGAGATGCCCTTGAGGCGGCACGAGCCGATGTCGGGCGTCGAGATCGAGTACGACGACACGAGACCCGTCACCGAGCCAGCCACCATCTCGCGCGCGACCGCGGGTGACGCCAGCAGCATCGCCGTCGCCGCCGCCGCTAGCAGCAGCGGAAGCGTCGTGGTCGTCTTCATGCTCGCTGCGAGTCTGCTTATGTAGCGGGCGATCGATCTGTGCAAGCGAAAGAGAGGAGGAGCGAATGTGCGGGTGTGTGCGGGAAAAGAAAGAGACGGAGGATCTGGGGTGTGTGCGAGCGCAGCGTTTCCCTTGTTTGTCTGGCGCGCCTTTGCTGTCGCGGTTTCTGCTCGGGTTTCTGGAAGCTTGGTGAGTGAGGGAAGCAGAGGTGCGACTGGGAGGTTGAGCAGTGGCTGACTGGGGATGGATGCAGTCTACTGCAACACAACTGAATGGACAGGACGACAGGACGACGGGGGTAGGGGAGGCAGGTTTATTTTGTGAAAAAACGCCAAACGCAAAAATTCAGCTGCAACTGGTTTTCGGGTCTGGTCTCTGATTTGTCATTCCCTCTCAGCACTTTTCGCTGGATTTGGCTGAAAGAGCGCGACCACACTCACACACACACTGACTCGGCTGCCTCTGATCCGTGCGTTCTCGTTTTGGATAGGAGAGTCCTGCAAAATGCAAAATGCCAAGATATCAAAGCAGCGACACACCTCAACAACCAGCCAGCAAGTGTTTATGACTGCTGGAACAAAGAGCGAGCGGAGAAACATCACTGTCCACTGTGAACCGTCTCTGCGAGTCACCTCAATCACCTAATTCAGTGCATGACACAAACATTTGCCCAGAACCTATCGCATGCAATCGTGTGGCCCACACATCCTCAAATCTACTGAATTATCACGCGCTTTGTGCTACTCTTGTGTTTACGTCGTTTTTCGAACCATCTTTGTCTCGATCCTTTTTCGTTTTTTCCGTTTTTTTTGCATTTTTTGCAAAACAGAATCGAGAAAATGCGCTTCTGTGCTCTGTGATTTGCACTCGATCATGCGATGTCTGTCTGTCGATCTCGATGCCGATGCAGTCCTTTTGCACACGCAGGATGATGCCACTGGACAAGCCGTCGATCAGTCGATCGATCGATCGCCAGTGTGAGTGCTGAACTCCTCTGCTCTGTCTGGCCGCGTCTTTCAGTCCGAGGATCGAGGATCGCCAGCGAAGAGACAGCAGGTGACTGGTGTGGCTTTCTCGATGGCGCTTTCAATTTTCAACTGCTCAGGGTTGCAAATGGTATCATTTTTTCGCTGGTGGGACCTGATTCGTCAGATGTACCAGTAGTATCCGAGCAGCACAGAAGAAGAAAACGGCACAACAGACGGAATAAGATCGACTGCACTTTCGCCATCTTGAGTGAAAGACACTGCCAACAATCTCCCAAATGGATCGAGTGCGTGCACCAGTTTCACCTGACATTTCACACAGTTCCTGTGAATCCACCGCCAAGAAAGACAAAGTGAAGAAGACACAGCCAGCATGCAGCCACGTCCTCCTTTCCTGCTGAACCACACAATCATGATTCGCATCGCCTCATTCAGATTCCTGTTGTTTTTTGCATCGCAGACAACCTGGGTTTGTTTCAAGCAACACGCTTGAAACAATGTCACTCTTCAAGGTGAAATGCAGGTTGGCAGTGTTACTGTTAAGTGTTAGAAACTGTGGAAGGCTAAATGCAAATGTTGAACGGATTTGTCGACAGCCTGTCGACTCCTGAACAGATCCACACCACTTCCTTCCCCGACATGCAAGCAGCTGCGACGGTCCTGTGCGCGACGGCACTGCTCAGTAGCGCGCTCCACCACCTAAGCAACGCGCAGACGCACGGCGACACACTGCAGCGCTGGGACTACTGGCCGCCGCTCGCCGCTCGCCCCTACTTCACGGGTCACTACCTGTCGTCCAAGCCCGGCGGGATCCACTTGACCAAGCAGTCCTTCGACGCGATCGATCTCTTTGCGCTCGACCAGACCAGCGCGCGTCACGTCAAGAACAAGCTGCTCTACGGGAGCATCCTCTTCGACCCGATCTTCCCAGCAGCTCTGGAGACGGACCCTGGCGTCCAAGCAGCATTCGCGAGCGCAGTCGCAGCGATCAAGAAGCGCACGGACGTGCACATCTCGCCTGATGTGTCGATCAAACACGCGGCGATTTTCCCGCTCAAGGTGACGGGCGACAACGGCGACTCGGAAACGGTCGTGATGCACGAACACCGCGACTTGAAAGGCGAGGAGCGCCGCTTCAAGAGCCACGTCACGTTCGGCTTCAACTATCTGCTCACGCTCGAGGACAAGAAGTTCAACCTTCAGCACAGCGTGGTGGTCGGGTTGGATCGCGAGGGCGTCCACAATCTCTTCCAGCACACGTTCTCCCCACTCGACAGTAGCATTTCACGGGAATCTACTACCAGCACGTGTGATACGAGTGGTGACGGTGCAGGATCCTGTGAGCCAGACGGCGTCAAGTTCCCACGCATTCTGTCGTACAATGTCTGGAACACGAACCCGTCAGCGGACGTGTACGGCTACCAGCGACGCTGGAGTCAGTACACGAAGCGCATCGACCACCTCGTGAGCTTTGTCGACGACGCGAAAGCAGACATCATTGGCTTCCAGGAAGTGCGCTACGACGGCGCTTTCGGCGAAGAAGGCGAGCACGCGCAGGTGCAGCACCTCGCCCAGCGGCTACCAGGTTATCAGTACGTGTACCAGCCCGCGATGAGCTACCTGAACACCAACCAGCCGTACGAGCGCATCGAGGAAGGACCCGCGGTGTTCTCCAAGCATCCGATCGTGCAAACGGACTACTTGCTGCTGAGTCGCGACCCGAACGACCCGAATGACTCGCACCAGCGGCTCTGTCTCCATGCAGTGGTGGACGTCCCAGGCTGGGGACTCATCGACGTGTACGTGACCCACCTGTCGCTCAGTGAGCGTTCTCGCGAGAAGACGATGGTCGAGATCTGGAAGTACATGCGCGCTGGGAAGGGCGAGACCCAGGTGCTGCTCGGGGACCTGAACGCCGAGCCGCAGTCGCTCGGACTCCAGTTCCTGCGAGGCGAGGCGGAGCTTTACGGCGAGCAAACGGATCTCAGGGACGCATACCTCGAGGTGGACACCGAGGCTGAGTCGCGGTCAGAGGACCCAGTGGACCGCCAGGAACGGTTCACATTCCCCAGCGACAACCCTGTCAAACGCATCGATTTCATCCTGTTCCGAGGCAAAGGAGCCGTGCGCGAGTGCAAGACCATCGGCCAAGCGCCGACTGCAGACACGAGAGGTTTCCCGCAAGACGTGGGCATGCTCAACCGCAAAAGCCCTGTCTACGGCTCGGACCACCGCGGCGTCGTTGCAGAGTTTGCTTCGTGAGCTGGTTCGTAATGTGTGGCGGCTGTAGACAACGCTGAAGTGCGCTCGCTGCCTGTTCAACTGTTGCCTCAGACACTGCCTGCTCGAAATAATGTGTACCACGCTATGTCCGTTCAGATTCGGCGAGCCAGACTCGAAATACTGTTTGCCACGCCGTTGTGTTTGCTCAAATAGGTTCGAGTTGAGTGTTGAGTTGAACTGGAGCTGCACGTGAGGGTTCACGTCAATTACCAAAACACCAGAATGGCTGCTGCGACTGAGACCCCGAAAATGGAGCTCTGGTGCGCGGTCGTGGACGACGGCAGCGTCTTCTCGGTGGATATCGAGCCGAGCGCGCGCGTGCAGGAGCTGCAGCAGAAGATCGTCTTCACGCAGCGGTACGATGGCGTCGCTGCGAGCAAGCTGAAGCTCTACGCGGCGAAGAAAGGCGTCGCGTGGCTCAAGGACGACGACCGCGACGTGCGGCAGCTCGTCAACAGCAGTGAGTGTCCGAAAGGTCTGAGCGCGCTGATGCTCAAGAATACGCTGATGCTGCCGACGCGCACGATCCGAGACTCGATTGCGAAAATGGAGCTCCCAGAGCCATCTGCAACGGAGGAGATCCATGTGCTGGTGCAGCTGCCAGAGCCGCCCAAGCGAAAAGGCAGCGCAGAGGACACAAGGAGGAGCAACAACCTGATGCTGCAGCAAGTGCTGAGCAAGTTAAACGCAATGCGCAAGGAGCTGAGCGAGAAGATGGACGAGCTGGCTGCGGAGCACAAGAGGCGCGAGTTTGTGGCGTTCTCAGACATCTCGAGTGAGAGGCGGGAGCTCTTGACCAAGAAGCTCCGGCTACCAGTCACGCCTCTCAGGGTAGTCGAGCCGCAAGTGGCGTCAGTGGCAGCATCGTCGCCTGGGCTCAAGATCCCTGCGTTCCGCTGGGTTGCTTCAGAAGCCCAAGAGAGACACGCATTCGGTTACCGCGAGTACGTCGAGTCGCATTTGAAAGACACGCTCGAAGCTTGCGACCTCGCACTGATTTGCGTGGAATCCAACAAGACGCTGCTCACAATCGACGACGAGCGGCTCCCGTTCGGTTTGAAGGGCGGCACCGACATGCTCATTCTGACCAACTTTGGAGACGACACCGAGGACATGGCGCTCTTGTTCCCCGGACTGCGCATCGTGATTGACGTGGAACGGGATCTGGCGAAGAACTACGACGCGCGGTTCTCGCAAGCGATCGCGCAGCTCATTGCAGTCGACCTGAAGACCACGGGCGGTGAGCCGGCGATGCTGCTGCTCACCGATCTGCAGCACTCGTGGGTCTTTCTCTGGCTTGGTACGCAGTGCATCCACTCGTTGTCCTTACGTGAACCCACGAACGCGTTTGCGTTCATGCGCGGCGCGCTGACAAAGTGGGATCGACTGGGCAGCAAAGGCTTTTCGTTCCCGTTCTTCGCGGCAGCGATGGAAGACGGCAAACGGCCGTATAAGCGACAAAAGATCAACCAAATGCGTCCTTCTTCCATGGGCGACGATGAAGAATAGTTAGCCACCGTATTTGTTTATGCGATTGAATATTCCACGAACCGTGTTTCGGTACTTACCGCCCAATAGTCTGTTTGCATGAAGATACCATTGCAGCGTGAGCCGCTTTCGTTGGATCCAGTTGATCATCTCAACGGGTATTTTGTACCGAGACGAAGTGGCTTTTCACGCAAGGATGTCGAGCCATGAGATCTCTTCGATGCGCGTGTACTGTGTTGATTTTTACCATCCTTCTTTCGTGGCTTTCAGCGACGCCTGCTGAAATAGTGCGTTCTGCGCCGCCAGCAGCTCTTCGTGGCTCGCAGCGTCCGCTTTCTTCGATCCAACGCGCTGTCGCTTTTTCTGCATCCAATCAAAAAAGTCCATGCTGTCAGACGCATGAAGTATTCCTACGCCACTCGCATCGCAACTGCGCAATCGCAACAAAAATGAATGGTACGCATCGACACCTGGGTCTGCTCGGTCTGCGAGTCTTGCTGCTCGCGCACGTGATCGACGTACTCGCGCTTGCCTAGTTTCTGCATTCGCCCAAGTGAGTATGAGCACAGCAAGACCGCGGGATGCTTGTGCGCAACAACAGCTAATGGCTTGTCGTGTTTGGTACCTCGAGCGCTTGCAAGACGTGGTCGGGCGAGATGCGGTAGTTCTCCTTCTTCGCGGCGCTCTCCGCGATCTCATTCGCTTTCGAGCCCACGAGTTGCAGGAACACTGGAGGAACGACAGGAGCGCACTGGCACTGTTCAGCGTGCGGATGAACAAAAGCGCCACACGTGCAGCAAATATGCGGTGACGCACCTGTGGCGCAGTCGCTGACCCAGTCGAGCGTCTCCTTCTGGATCGCCACGTCCTCTGGGATCACGTCGCGCAGCAGCTTCTCGATCACCACTGCAGCACAGACACACACACACACACAGACACGCGCGCATTAGCGCGTGTACAGTACGCACAGCCACAATAGCCACTTGCACACACACACGAGTCCTCCGCCGCTCGTTACCTTTCGACAGCGTGCTTGGTGCTGCCATCTCTTCGTTGCCTTTTCCAGCTATTGCGTGAGCACCCTTTTGTGGCAACAAAGTCGAACCTGCAAACCACAGCGAGCATCCTGCAAAGTACGAATGGGAGAACCTGTTTGAAGTTGCTCTTGATGCACGCTTGTTCGCCCAGAAATGGTCACCCGTGTGATGCTCCAAAGTTGTTGGTGATGCACGCGCGGTGTCGACAGCTCCAGTGGCGCTTTTGGACCGAGAAGGCGGTCGTCGTCTGCGACGCGATGCAGATCTGCGCGCTCGTGTGGCAGCTCTCGCAGCCGTGGCCGTGGCCCGCGCGGTGGCTGCGCGCGACTCGCTGGGTGAACGCGTTCAACCTCGACGTGTTCAGCTTCCAGCCTGTGCGCAAACGGCGTTCGAAGTGCGCTCACAGTGTCGACTACGATGACGTCGTGTCTATCGTTTGTCAATGTCTGCTTCGTCGTCGTGATCGGGTTGGTTCTTCTGCAGAGCATTCGTCAGTGGATGATGAAACGAATCGACTATCGAAAACCGAGCGCAGTTTCCTCGCGTTGGCAGACACGTGAATGTGAGGAGTCAACCGTGTCAGATGATGCACCACTTCTGGAGTGGGTGGGTGCGATCAAGCAGGCAAAGACAGTGCTGTCCAAAGCGTTGCTGGTGACTCCGTCAATGCGCTCGGTGGAGGAGTTGGGTGCTGTGCTTCAGCGCTTGCAGACCAGTCGTGAAGAGGCTATTCAGCCAAGCCACTTGCTTGTGGTAAGGACTCTCCTGCTTGTCCTGTAATTCTGTCTTGAACTCTGCTTACCAAAGAAACGTGCTGAACAGGATCAACTGTCCGAGCTGCTGCTTTATGTGAACGAAATCTACGTGGAGGCGCTGGCAAGCAACCCACATCATCGCATGCGATTCCCTGAGAGCGAGCTCACACAGCTCACCCACGCTTTGCAAAGAAGAGATAATCGCCAGGTGCTACTCTCATCTCGAAGTCGCCGGGCTTTGTCAAAAGTCAAAGCCTCGAGCGCATGGGAGACGTCGGTGAAGCCAATCACCGAGACACAAATCGAAGACAGCACAGCCGCAGGAGCAGATGCTATCCAGTCTTTCTTCCACGACTGCTCCGCACATCACGGTCCACAGCTTGCTCTCGTGGACGACTGGGAAGTGGTGAGTTCGTTGTTCGCGATTCATGACACACAAGCGCCAACGCACTTACCAAGCCCAGATTTGCTACGAGTATTGCGATGGAGCCGAGCAACCGACCTCGTCCAAGTTCAGCTGGAACCATTGGAGAAGAGCGAAAGCTCTGCGTTTGCAACCGTCGCAGATATCCACCAGAGGGGCTTCAAGCTGGAACTCGTTGAATGCGGCGAGGTACAGGCTACAGAAAACCTGTTCGCGGAGCTTCGAGGAGGAAAAACTGGTCCAGCTCAATCCAGCGAGGCAAATGCGAGCAGTTCGAACCGCGAAGAAGGTAACAAGAACCAAGAATGGAAGAGCTGCTGGTGTCAACAGAGGCGATGAAGGACTCGAAACAGCTTTCGTCAAGAACCATTTGGCAAGCCTAGTTGTTGCCAACGAGCAGGCGGTATTTGATACTACGACTGGCGCTTCCCGACTGTTGGATGTACGACTTGAGGTCGTCGTGGTCGTTACTTTAGACTGTTTGAGGTTCTTCTCGTTGGTGAGAATGCGGATTTGCCCGTCAGGACAAAATGGGGATCGCTGCTGTTGGTGGCACCGGAGTTGTGACCAGAGTCGTCATTCGGTCGAGGTGGTGCATCAACAATAGATCGTGGCGCAATCGACCGCGATGTAGGAGATGAAGGCATTGGGCGAGTCCGAGGAGTTGCAAGGCTCAGGTGAAGGCGCGAGGTGTGAGGGGAGGGTTGGCTATGCTGACAGAGTGAGGTCTGATGTGTAGCGCCGAACTGCTGTCTGGAGGGGGGCGAAGCTTCAGCGGCCGAGCACCTTGGTCGATGTTCGAGAAGACGCGTTGGCGATGGAACTCGTCGAAGCGGCATCTCGGGGGATCCGAAATGGTGGTAGTACTGCGCAGCGTCGAAGAAGATGGACTTGCCGATGTTCATGTTGAGCTCCTCCATGACTTTCTCGCCGTCGAGGACAGTGTTGAAGCTTTCCAGCGTGGGCTTGAACGCTATCGCGGACGGCGTCGTGCTGGCTGACCCCACGGGTTCGTGACCGGACAGGATTTGGCGAATGTGGTTGAAGATTCCGTCGTACGCGGCTTGAGTAACTTCGTCGACCCACTGCAATTGAAGATGTAAGTTCCAAATATTGTGATCCCAGTGATATTCAAGCAGTACTGACATTGCATTGGACCCTTCCGCACCAGTTCAGCGTAGAAGAAGAGTGAACAGCAGAAGCGATCGTAGCTCAGATCTTGAAACGACGACGCATCGCGCTGCCACATCTTTGCCAAGATCGCGCCGTTGAGCTCTTCTTTCCAGCAAATCGTCATCTCGTACAGCAGCATTGAGTACAAGTCTTCGAACTCCGTCAGCGCCGTCGACTCGAGATCTTCGTGCGGCACCAGTCTCCAGCACTTCTTCATCAGCTGCTTCGTGTTCTTGTGGTTGCGAATTTGGGTTCGTCGCTGAAGCAAGAGCTCGTGGAACTTCCGTGCGTGATCCATCTTTATGGGGCTTGAATGCGGCGCTGCCACTGCTCCTCCAACTCGGGGGTCTCCAACGCCAGCACAACTGAACAAGATTCGCACAAAGCGATGCACGATATTGTCAAACCGTGAAGAGCGAGCAGCAGGTGGAGAGCACAGGTCGGTTGTTACCCTCGCGTGATCGATGCTGCTCTGTTCTTCGAAGTTCACACTGCGGTCGATACATGCGGTCCAGAAAGGCTTTTCTGTCTCTAGCTTGGCTGAGCTCAGGAACACTCAGGAGCGCGAAGAGTTTCGTAATGAGCGGTTCGAGTTGGCTGAAAATACAAGATTGCCTCCCAAGAATAGCTCGCGATGCTGATCTCAAGGACAGCATCAATGGCCGAAGCATCCGTCGCGAAGACGTGCGTGTCATACTTGAACGAAGCGCGGCGTCAACATGTGAAGCTTTGGTTGTATCGTAGCTTGCTCGGCCATTTGACTCTCGCTCGCGGACTCTTGACGTGTGTTTTCGCAACTCGAAGGATCTACGCGATGAACAGTTTCCGGTGCGTGCTTGGAGCGCATAGTGAGCGACTGCTGTGACGCGACCCTCAGTGAGCGTGGCGAATTGGGATGCGGTTCTCGAGCGACCTCGTTGCGGGCTGCCAGACGTCTCTTCGATTGTATGTGCCGAAGACGCCACGAGTCTGGAACCTGGCGACAGACAAGCTTGATTTCGAGTTGTCACCGACGAGACACTTTGCTGATCATCACATATCCCATCAACATGATCGCGCATGCACAACGCGAAGATTACAGCGGTCGAAGCCTTCTCCGCCGGAGTGAGCTCGGCTGGGCATCACGGCCGCCAAAGGGGATCGATACTCACGAGAGATGCGTAGATCAACCACAGCAAAGCACACCAGCACACTAGCGAAAGATGCTGTCAGCGCAGCGAGATATCCGAGACTGCCAGGATGGATAAAACGGAGCGCTTGAGAGTATCATTTCGGTACGCACTTGCCTCTTGCGTCGCTTGTGACAGCCTTGACGCGTGCATGGCTCGAGTTCGGGTTTAGCTCGCAATGGGCAACTTGTTACTGTCCGCGAGACGAAAATGCTCTGCTGTTGCCAGAGGCACACGCAGCGATTCTCTCAAGAGAAACGTGAGAGACTTGCCAGTGACATAGTACTTTCGCGTGGACTCTGGCGCTCGGAGGCTGCTGCAGCAGCGCAATTCCAAAACTGTGTGAACAAGCCACCACCACGAAGTCTCAAAGACGGCAGGCGCATCAGACACAAATGTAAGCAACGCCTTTCGTGCATTTCCGATCACGAAATGTCGCTGACATTCTGATCCCCGTCAACCAGCGAGTCGTCCTTCAGTGTGCAGTAAATGTGTTTTGGACGGGTTCTTGCTTCAAACCTGAGGAGAGCTTCGGATAGAAGCTCGCGAGCCAGAGCCCATCGCTGCTGAGAGATACTAGCAGATCTCCATCAGGTTGTTTTGCTGCTTGACTGGGATCGTGCAACTGGCCAAGACACGAGCATCCGAGGCGCGTGTCCTCTTGTGATGCACTTTGATCGCCTTGTGGTGCGATACTTCGCTTGGATCGGTTTTGATAAACTAAGTTTCGAAGGCAGCGCGTCACACTTATTCAAGCCATGTGTTGAGAATGTTGATGTCCGAGTGTACTTTCTTCGCGTCACACATAAAAAGATAGAGGTAGTACTTCAACCTCGGAGCTTGACACTCGCTCGATGACACTCGAAGTTCTTGGCAACAAACTGCGCTTCATCTTGGTCTTTGTATGCTACACAACATACTCAGCAATGGAAGCCGATCGGTCATGCTGCAGACAAAGGTGTATCCTCCCAACGTGAACGTTCCACTTTGCACCTGGGACATTGTTCACACGCAAACGGCGGCGCCACATTGTGATGCAAATTGATGCACCGCCGCCTTCCTTCCTTCGGTGCGAAGCTGCAATTGCGGACTGCAAACTTGCGAGTGGGGACCCAGCAGATCCCATCGTCAGCAAGCAGCACGGCGGAAAAGCGCAAAGAGAACACCCAGAGGATCAAGAGCTTTATGCTCCAGAGGCTTCGAAGTTCTGGATGCTCTATAGGAGCTCAGCTCGGGTCGCCCCTTCTCTCTCTCTCTCTCTCTCTCTCAATCAATCAACCGATCAAGGGGACGGATCCTGGGGACCTCCCATCGGTCTCCTCATTCTCCAATTTGCACTCTCTCACTCAGAGCTCCAAGTTCCCACCCCACCCTGCAGGATCCGCTACCATGAACCTCCAGACGCTCTTCGCTGTCGCTGCTGCCGCTATGGTCGGCTCGGTCGTCTCCGCCGACACCGACTGCACCACCACGCAGCAGACCTCTGCGTTCACTGCGCTCGCGGGTCTCTTGGCCGGCACAGACCTCACCGACTGCTCGACCGCCTCGGGGTACAACATGCTCTACGCCACGTCGCTGCCCTCGACCGATGAGACGGCCAAGATGTGCGACGCCACTTCGTGCCACTCGCTCATCGCGACCATCCTCACCAAGAACGTGCCAGACTGCATCCTGACGATCCCAACCAGCGGCGCCAAGATGAACGTGTACACGCTCGCGACCACGTTCGAGGCGGGCTGTACGGCGCTGTCCACGCCAGCTACCACAACGGCCACGCCAGCGGCTACGACTGCGACCCCAGCTGCCACGACCGAGACGCCAGCTGCCACGACTGCGACCCCAGCTGCCACAACCGAGACCCCGACCGTTGCCTCGAGCACCTCGGGCTCGTCGAGCGTGGAGACCCCAGCGGTGGCTTCTTCGACCGGCTCCAAGGCGGCGTGCTAAGCAGAAAGCACGAGGCAGTGCCAGCAGCTAAGAACCCACTGAGCGCTTTCCCACATCGCTTGCCAATGAACGAGATCAGGAGAGGAGCGAGAGTGCGTTTGAAAGCGGAACGAGTCGACGATTTCGCGGTTCTTTCTTGCGGTTGCTGGCTGGCATTTCTTGTACGAAAAGGATAACAATGAAAGCGCGTTTGCACTCTGTAAGAAAGGGCGAGTTCATGTTGTGCGGTGTTTCCCACAGTCACTCGAGTTTCGCGAAGCAGCAATGGTTGAGGAAGTATAAACAGGAATCGTAAATGAGGTATTTGGGATCCATAAGAAAACGAACAAGGACATATGCACGGCCAAAGGGACGTGGCGCCACCTGTACGAGAGCAAGACTTTGTGAACAAGCTCGTGGAAGCAAGCTAAGATCCGCGAGCACGTAGTCGGATTATTCAAAGTAGGTTGAGCATGGGTTTGCCTCCGAACGTGAAACAGTGTTGCGCCAGCGGGTTCTAATACACACAGAGCAGGCGCTTTGGAAGAGCACTCTTCGAACGACACGTATCCGCACAGCAGGTAGTCAAGTGACAACTCTCAATTTCCAAGTTTCCAAGTGAGAGAAGTCCATTTTTCATTTTCCACAAAATGCAAATACGAAGAGATTGTCCATTTATCGACACCTGAGTAACCTTCTGGGTACAGTGTTTGTCACACCCGAGTAACTAAGTAACCTCGGATACGCTATTTGTAACACTTTCTAAAGGCTGCCAGCTTTTTCTGCGCGCCAACCAACCAAATGCAGCGAGCAAATAACGATCCGAGCTCTTCAGCTTTTCGCGCCACCACCACTCCATCTCTCTCTCTTGCAGTTGCTGACAGGAACGAGCGACCGACTGTGTGCCTGCTTGTCCAAGTGACTGATCTCCTGACCCTGTCCTTATCGCCCCAGCACCAGCGACAGCACCACACAATACAATGGCGAACAGCACAGCAGCAGCCGTGGTGATGAACGGCAAGAAGCGCAAGGCAGCGACCCCAGCGGCGACGACCCCATCAGCGGCGCAGGACGCGCTCAAGGTGCACCGCTGCCGCTTCCTGGACTGGATGCCGCACGCGATCCACAGTATGAGGTTCGCACCGAGCGGCAAGCAGCTCGCGGTGGCGCGCTCGAACGGCGATGTGGAGATCTGGCACGTGGACCGCAAGTGGCACCTGCGCTTCGTGGTGAGCGGCTCGGAGCAGTCCAAGATCTCGGCCATGCAGTGGTCCGCGTCCGGTCGCCTGTTCGTCGCGTCGCTCGACGGCACGCTGTGGGAGATCGCCTTCCAGTTCCTCAAGAAGAAGCACGTCACGGACTCGAACGGCGGACCGATCTGGTGCATGGAGATCAACAACGCGACCGAGTCGCTCGCCGTGGGCTGCGAAGACGGCCGCATCCGCCTGTTCTCGTTCCAGGACGGCGAGCTGTACTTCCAGAAGGGATTCATCACGACGGGCCGCCGTGTGGTCTCGCTCGCGTGGCACGCCGCGTCCAACAAGATGTTCTCGGGCAGCGAAGACGGTCTCATCCACTGCTGGAACGCGGTTTCGGGTCGCAACGAGTCGCGCATCACGCTCGAGAGCCTCGCGAAGCAGAAGTGCGTCGTCTGGTCGCTGCTGGTGCTGGACAACCTGACGGTCGTGAGCGGCGACTCGCACGGCAACCTCAGTTTCTGGAACGGCCACACGGGCACGTTGCTGCAGAAGTTCTCGCACCTGACTGCCGACATCCTCGCGCTCGCGGTCGACCAGTCCAACTCGGTGCTCTTCGCCTCCGGTGTGGACAACCAAGTCGTGGAGTTCATTCGCGTTGCGGGCCACGAGAACAACTGGGCGTACGCCTACAGCCACCGCGCGCACAGCCACGACGTGCGCTCGCTCACGCTGTCCTCGGGTGCGCACCCGGTGCTCGTCTCGGGCGGCATCGACACGCAGCTGGTCTGGTACCGCGCCGACAGCTTTAACGTGCACCGTCCGTCCAAGATCGCGTCGATGCCGTACCGCAAGACTGTATCGCTCTCGAGCGAGAAGCGCATCCTGCTCGTGCAAAAGTCCACGTCGCTGGACCTCTGGCGCCTGGCGCCGTCCACGTCCGGCGACGCGGCGGCGAACAACAACCACAAGCTGCTGCTCGAGCTCCAGGTGAGCGACTCGTTCAACATCGCGTGCTCGGCGCTGGCGCCAAACGGCAGCTTCGTGGCGTGCTCGACCGCCAAGGAGCTCAAGCTCTTCTCGCTGGACGCGGCGAGCGGCTACCGCCCGCGCAAGTTGCCGCTGGCAGCGGCTGCGCGCGAGTCGGCGCGCGTGTTGGCGTTCTCCCCGGACTCGACGCGCCTTGTGATCGGCACGGACGCGCACCAGATCAGCGTGCTGGACTTGACGAAGCTGGAGATCCTCAAGACTTTCCACGTTGCGCCTCCTGCCTCTGCTGGTGCAAGTGAAGCTGATGCCTTGATTCAGGTCCCCAGCGCGATCCTGTCGCTCAGCATCTCGCTGGACGGCCAGTGGCTCGCCACGGGCGACGCGGCCAACACGATCTCGATCTACAACCTGGACTCGATGCAGTTCTACGCGCACCTGCCGCGTCCGAGCGAGATGCACACGAGCCTGGGCTTCAACCCGTCGGGCAACACGCTTGTGGTCACGCTTGTGTCCAACAGCTTTGTGTGCTACGATGTGGAGAAGAAGGGTTTGTCCGAGTGGTACCGTCAGCACCACGAGCACTTCCCCAAGGCGCTCGTCGACGGACGCAACGTCAAGGGCATGGCGTTCGACCCGGCGCATCCAGACTTCCTGTACCTGTACTCGCAGTCGAGCCTCTACCAGATCAACATGGGCAAGCACGACGCGTCGGTCAAGAGCCCATCGCCTGTGAAGAAGTCGCGAGCGGCCGGAGGTCGCAGCCGCGGCATGAGCATGGGGACCGAGTCGGACGGCAAGCAGCACGCGAGCGAGGGGGAGCTCGTGGAGCTCGAGGACGGCTTCTGCCGCGTGATCAACCGCTACCGCCCGCTCTCGTTCGTGGACTTTCTGGACGAGAACGAGCTGCTGATCGTCGAGACCCCGTGGCTCAAGGTGCTCAGCAGATTACCCGGCGCTCTCCAGCGCCACAAGTACGGCAAATAAAATAGATCTCTCTTGTGTGTGTGTGTTTTCCCATTCATGTTAATATCATCTCTTCTTTGCTTTCATACTTCACGACTCCCACGCATGCACACACGCGCGAATGAAATCCCCAGAGTGTACTCCTCACAAGCGTCATATGAGTTCGTATACCGTATTCGAGGGGCTGGTTGGTTAGTTGCCGTCATCCTCGTCGCCCGAGTCCCCGACTCTGCCGACCACCTGGATCTTGCGCTCCTTGAGATCCTGCCACTGCTTGTCGCCGTACTCAAACTGGCAGCAGTGCAGCTTGCGCTTGCCGTCGTAGCCCACCACGGTGCACGGATACCAGCAGTCGTACCCAGCCATCATCACAACATTGTCAGTCTTGGACTCAAAGGTCTGCTACCGAAAATCCTTCTCTGAACACAACTAACCACACACCTGAACTTGTAGACGGTCAGCTTGAGACCAATGTCGCGAACAGAGTTCGTGATGCTGGTGGCACATTGAGAGATCGAGAGCTAGTCCCAGATCCAGATCCCTTCGCAGCTATAGAGCTACTCACGCCACCTTCTCGCAGACTTCTTTGGTTTGCGAACGGTTTGGATTTCGACGAAAGCGTGGACGGCGTTGACGGCTTGAGCCCCAGGTCTCGGGGATACGGGCTCGGTCTGCCGCCAGTTGCGGAGTGGGAGGCTCTGCGAGGAGTTACTGTTGCTGGTGCTGCTGGTGCCTCAGCAGATTCAGGATTGCGTGGTTCAGGGATCGCAGCTGCCTGTGGACCTAACTGGTGACTAGCAGAAGACTCTTTTTGCTGGTTCCCGTCTCCATTAGCACCCGATGCTGCGTCTGCTGGCTCGGATTTTTGCTGCTGCTGCTTGCTCTTCACCTCCATTTCCTCCTTCTCGATGCAGATATCGAGCGCCGCATCGCTGTGGTCGTCGATCATTCTCCCACACATGGGACACATTTCCTCGTCGTTCGTGCAGCTTTCTGCAGGATCGAGTACCACTTGCTGCTGTCTTGGAGTCATGTGCTGCTGCGAGAGCAGCTCCAGTTTCTGCTCCAGGTCTCTTCGCTCCGTCTGAATGCCGCGCAGCAGTCGCTCGTGCTCCTTCTCGACACTGTTCAGGCGCGCTTGGACATCGTCATCTGCTTCATCGCGCTGAAAAGCAGCCTTCACTCTCGGCTTCCCACTCGCATCGAAGTGTGATGCTGCGGAGCCCGCGAGATCAAGCCGGAGCTTGCTCAGCTGCAGCGAGCCACTTTTAGTCATTGCAGTAGTTTGCTTCGGAGTCTGGACGTTGCTCGGTGGCTGTCCATGCCGGTCAGAGGATGTTAGTGTCTCGGGTTTGTCGTGAACTCGACTCACGCTAGACTCTGGATCTCGCAGTGCGCTAATATCAGGGCTGATGCTACTGCTGACCCCAGGTCCACCTGTCGCAGTAAGAGCAGCACTTTGGCTTCCAGACCCTGCCATTTTCTTCCGGAGTCTCTTGTTTTCCAGCACGAGCACCGCGTTTTCCTTTGTCAGCCTCGCGACCTGCTCCTCCAGCTCTGTCACTTGCTGCTGCGACGCATTCTGCTTGAGCAGCACCTTGAGGCACGCGATCTCACGCTGCGCTCTCGCGAGCAGGATCGCGTCGTCGACCATCTCGTTCACCTTGACCCGCACCATGACGCACTTGGCGCGATCCGCAAACATGAGCGTCGAGATCGTCGCGATCACCACTGTGCGCGTGTTGCCGCCGAGACTGTCCTGCAGCAACCGCGTCAGCTTGGAGTCGCGGTACGGGATGTGCGTGCGCTTCGGGTTTGTCAAGGCCGAGATGACGTTGCCCAACGCCGACAGGCTCTGGTTGATTGCTGCGAGCTCTTTGCACCTCTCGGCACCCATGGCGGCGTCTGTCGCCCACTTCTCGGAGCCTGCGAGGTCCACGAGGTTGAGTTTCGCGCGGCGAATGATCGTCGTCGCGCCTTCCACGCCTCTCGATCCCACCTCGACAGAGATTTGCAGCAACGCATGGCTGCGACTGCTCTTCTCGCTGCACTCTGTTGCGCGGATCGTGCGGTTGCGATCGCCTGTCTTGCCCTTGTGCTTGTATGCAAGTGGCCACTTGGTCTCTTTGCAGCCTCTTCTCGTGCTTTCGTCTTGTAAACGCAAATCGCGAGCGGAACTCCTTGGCGAATCTCAGCTGCAGGCTGCCAGCGTCAAACCGAAGAGTGTCTCCTTCCACCCACGAACGTCGACAGCGAATCGTCTACTGCTGGAATACACTCTCCGTTTGAAGGAGTGCTGCACACCTTCATATGTGTATGAATTCTTGGTATGTAGTTGACGCGCAATAGAAACAGAGACCTTTCACGTCGATGAAGCAGATGCAATCTCAACAGCGAAGTCCTCATCTCCCTGTTATCGCGCTCTTCCACTGCTAGACTTGGTTGGATCGCTTGGCGAGCGACGCGAAGATCGACTCGGACTGGCTCAGCAAATCGACTGGCGAACCGAACTCCGCCACCTGACCAGCGTCCATCACAGCGATCTTGTCGCAGTGCATGATCGTGTTGATGCGATGCGCGATGATCAGC
>JAASFO010000199.1:0-32401 GCA_023333815.1 Globisporangium recalcitrans
GAGGGGTGGGGAGGTATACCAACCACTTCTTGAGAATCAAGAATCCGAGACCCTGGTCATCACAGTCACCTACTGGTGGCTGCGTATCCCGGCTGGTGAGTAGCAACAGAAGAGACGCACCGAGGGCCACAGCTTGCTTTCAGCGTGGTGTTGGATTACCAGCGTCGGTTGTGGACAGTGTGAAGTCCGAAACTGGCTTTCATGTCTACCTGTGGTGGTCACATCGCGAATCGAAATTGTGTGTCTATCATCTGGAGCGAATGCTCCTCAAAGTGCCACACTTTCGACACAATGTTGCTCGATTGCATTGCCCTAACCATCATCAAACTCTCTTCTTGGATACTCACATACATTTATCAATATCAAAGACGAGTTTGCACCTCCATCAGCGTTTGATCAAAAAGGGAGGTTTTGAGGTTTTGATCAAACACTATTGGAGGTACAAAAATCGACTTGTTTCCCGGTAAGTGTATAGATGAGTCCACCAAGATCGTTTGATCGTGGCTAGGGCATAGCGATATCGAAGGTTTCTCACCTCCATAGGTCTATTGCCCGAGCGAGGACTCTCGTGTAGGCAAAGATGCCTTGATGCATTTCGAATTGGAATTTGGATGTCAATTGAGGTTGGTGATGTCAAGGATGAGGAGCTCGTCGGACGAAGAAGACGAGGACTACGCGCCGGAAGGTAGAGTGAGCAAGCGTCGAGCAGCGCTCTGGTCCGTGCCTACACACACTGACTCGCTTCTATCTCTATCAACCTCGTACTGTCTGCGGCGCGCTCTGTCGCTGTGCGTCCATCAAAAAATGCTCACAGAGACGCGCAGTGGCGTCAAAAACGCAGACAAACTCGCTCGTTGCGACGCAGCAGCAGCAGCAGCGACGCCATCCGCTCAGCCGAGCGTGACAGCGGATGCGAGAGTGAGCGACATGTGGGCGGATATCAATGCGTCCACGAGCGTCTCCCAGAAAGCGGCCGACCGGACAGCGAGGGTACGTGAGCTCTCCGCCTTCGTTGCTTCTTGGATTGTAAGGAATAAAGACCAAGCAATATACGATTGGTTGGCTATGAATGTCCCATGTGTCCTGTATGGCAACTGTCAGTACCTGAAAGGCTTGACGAGCAAGAAGCAGCCAAAGACCAAGAAGAAGCGGCAGTTGTACGAGTTCCAGGTCCCCGTGCTGAGTCTCGACGTGAAGAAGAGCCGCACGGACATCAGCGATGCGGTGGCGGTAGCGAGTACGAAAGTGGACCAGGTCGTCAAGTTTGCCGGTGTGCAGTACAGGTATGCAGTCTAATGTCGGGGCTTGACAACCAGCACCACTGTGTTTCACTGCATCACTGCAGGCTTCACTGATCTCTCACTCGTATGCACTGCAGCGTGTCCAAGACTGTCGCGACTGGTGGAAAATCTGCGAGCGGCATTGACCAGGTGCTCGCGTCGCTGGACGCGCCAAAGAAAGTGTCGACCATGGAGAAAACGTCGCTCGACTGGGACAAGTTCAAGCAGGTCGAGGGCATCGAGGACGAGCTGCAGCAGTACACGAAGGACGGGTACCTGGAGAAGCAGGAGTTCCTCGAGCGGGTCGACCTCAAGCAGTTTGAGCTCGAGAAAGCCGAGCGCGACAAGAAGCGCAAGCTGCTGCAGCAATCCCAGCCGCAGTAGAAGTATCTGGCAGCTAGAGACTCGGTTCTAAACATTCAGCCTAGCAAACCAAGAGACAGCTAATCCGTAGAAGAGAGTGTGGCGGTATACTGCATGCAATTCATGAACGCGGCTGAATGAACGGTATTTATTTCCTCGGTCTTGCTCTCCCTCTCTTCTCATGACCTGAAACAATAAAACTCGACATCCTTCTCGCTGTCACCATAAGGGACACACCGATCTGCTCGTATCCGAGTGTGTGTGCCACAAATCCGTCCGTCCCGGCCAAATCGCGTTCCTTCCCTAATCAACGTCCATCGGCACCACAGAAGGCGCTGCGTTCGCCGACGCCGTCGCGTCGTTGTCACGCTCGCTCTCCACTCCATTCTCCTCGTTTCCGCGTTGATCCTACAACCAAATAGCAAGCAGGCTGTGTTGAGAATCATGTCCTAACAACAGAGTATGACATGACAGGTAATGAGTGCCGTGTGTACCTTGTCGTCTCTATAAAACTCCGCGTCATGCTGGCGCTTGCCGTCGTTTTCTGTCCGCGAGTCCGGGTCCATCGCGTCTTCGTCCTCTTCGCGGATCATGAAACTCGGCGGCACTTCGCTCATCTGCACGCTCGGCGCGCCGGTGAGAGCGCGGAGGTTCTCAAAGATCTTGATCCTAGGAAACGCAAGTGAACAAACGAGGGTAACTGTGAGATTCTCCGCACAAAGAGATAGAGGTGTACACCATCCATCCATCGATTCCGTACTTGTATTCTTCCAGGTACTCTCGCGAGTTGGAGTTCTCGAGATCTGGATCCGGCTCGAGGTGGAGCTTGAAGTTCGGCGCGTAGTACTCAAAATAGTCGTTGTACGGGATGTTGTTCGAGACCTCTTCGTCCAGGAGCACCGACGTCTCGTACGCCCACGCGCGCGACACATTGCGGATCGTGTAGCCGCCGCCACCGAGCACCATCGTCGGGAGACCAAAGCTTTTCACGAAGCGAACGCACTCGCCGTGACCTTTCGTTGTGACGTTAAAGCACCCCAAGCGATCGCCCGTGAGCGAATCCGCGCCGCACTGGAGCACGACAGCCGCAGGACAGAACGTCTCCATCACTTTCTGGATCACAGGCTTGAACACGCTCTCGTAGCTCTCGTCGTCAATGCCGCTCAGCAATGGGAAGTTCACCGCATAGTATTTGCCGTTCTTGGCACCAATGTCCTAGCAAAACAGAGCAAATGTCCACATTACTAAACACATTCAACCATTGACAGCAACATAGCGACATACATGAGTTTGCTGGTACCTTGACATCGCCCGTGCCTGGGAAGAAATCGCCGTACTTGTGGAACGAGACCGTCATGACGCGGTCCGTGACGTAGAACGCCTCCTCCACGCCGTCTCCGTGGTGGACGTCAATGTCAATGTACAGCACGCGCGGATGGTACTTGAGGAGCTCCAGGATGCCGAGCACGATGTCATTCACGTAGCAGAAACCAGACCCTTCCGACTTCTTGGCGTGGTGCAAGCCGCCCGCCCAGTTGATCGCGATGTCACACAGACCGTGGTTCAGTCGCGTTGCAGCATCTACATACAAATAGTTACTCAATATCTGCACATACTGACGCTGACGCTTTTCATAACAGGCTATCAAGCAGTGTTTCGTCCATTTGTGGACGCACCTAATGTGCCACCCGAGTAAATCTGGCAGAAATTGAAGATGCCGTCGAAGACCGGGCAGTCCGTCAGCTCTCCGAGGTTGACTGGATGGTGCAATACAATACACAGACGCACGCATTAGAAAGCGAATAGGGTGGACGGATCACGGAAGGGGGCGAAATGCATGGCTGGCTGGTGGGAGAGCGCACGCACATTTCTGGAGGTCGACGCCGAGGTCCTTCTGGTTCACGGGGTTCACGCGCTGCAAGAAGTCGATATACTCAGACGCGTGGAACGCCTTGATCTCCTCTGCGGACGCCCAGTGCGGCTCCTGCATCAGCCACCAAGAGACACACACATACACGACAGAAAAGCGAAAACGTCAGTCACACTCTGTGCCTTCTTCTATCCCTCCCTTTGAACCAGCGTTGGCACCACGTACAAACACGTCCATCTTGCGGTAGAGATCGTAGTTCACGACCAAGTGGTGTGCCAGTTTGAGGCGGTGGGGCTTCATCGGGTGGCCGGGACCATAGTAGAAGTGACCCTCGTCGGCTGCACATTTCCATTCAAACAGAGAGAGAGAGAGAGGACAAAAAAGATTCGTGAGCGTCAGAGGCACAAGTTTCGCTCGACTGCCAAGTCAAACCCCGTGCGCATGCGCATGAGCGTGTAGCTGGCGATGCGAAGAGAAAGGTAGTCGCTGTGTGGGCGGCACGTACGGTGGTAGAAGTACGACACGCGCTTCTTGGTCACGCTCGCCATGGTAGCTCCTCCGCTTCGCCCTCCTCACGCTTTCCCCAATGAAAAACAGTGAACACTAGAAGCCAAAATGCGAAGTCGCGCACGATGCATTTGGACAGGGTCCTTTCGAATCACATAAACCTTCGTAATAGAATGGTACAATCAGCCAAAACAGCAACTTTCATCTTGACAATGCATGAACCTTTAATACACGAGAACTATTCACCCAGCAAACCACATTACTTTGTAGAGGCATGACTGGGACCTCTATTGAGAGCAAGCTCGGTACTACCAGCAGAAAGCTCTTCACACGTCGAAGCTTGAGCTGCTCATTCCTGCCAGTCACCACCTGTTGCAGCAGATTCAGAATGATGCAAGCGATCCGCGGCGGCAGGCGCCAGGCAGCGCTCGCGTCGTCCTCTGCGCTCGCGACCAAGCGGTCTGCGCGCACGGAGGCCGCGCGCTTCAGCTCGTCGTCCAATTCTGGTGGAGCAAGCGGCGGCTTCCGCTTCGCTGAGGTGCTAGCGTTGGCTGGCGGCATCGGTGCTGCTGGTGTGGCCATCAGCCAGGGCTTCGTGCCGCACGAATGGGTGATCCGCCACTTGTCCGAGCCAGTGCTGATGCCGCTCGTGCGCCTGCTCGATCCAGAGACGGCCCACGTCATCGCTGTCAAGTCGGCTTCGCTCGGATTGGCTCCACGAGTGCGTGTTTAAGGAGCTGTTGCTGTCATGAGTTCAGTCAATCGCATGTTGAAGTGCGGAAAATGGTTTACTCACGATCCGTTTGTTCATTAGGACCAAGGCACAGATTCAGACTTGCTCAAGGTGAAGGCGCTCGGTCAGGAATTCCCAAACCCGCTCGGTATGGCTGCTGGCTTTGACAAGGATGCGGAAGCCATGGAAGGATTGCTGGACGTTGGCTTTGGCTTTGTGGAGATTGGGAGCGTGACTCCCAAGCCGCAGGTAAGAGAACTATCGACATGAAAGAATGAAAGTGATCGAAGGTCGCTCACAATGTGCCTGTCTGTCGCCTCCTTTAGCCTGGAAACCCAAAGCCACGCGTGTTTCGCCTGTCTGAAGACCGCGCCGTGATCAACCGGTATGGCTTCAACAGCGCCGGTGTCGACACTGTCGCCAAGCGCCTCGAGAGCTACATCGCGACCCGCGAACTGAGCAAGCGCTTCCACCGCTCGGGAGTTCTCGGCGTCAACCTCGGCAAGAACAAAACCACCGAAGACGCGGCGTCGGATTACGTCGAAGGCGTGTACAACCTCGGCAAGTACGCCGACTACCTGGTTGTCAACGTGTCTTCCCCGAACACGCCCGGACTTCGCTCTTTGCAGGGCAAGCAGCAGCTCCAGGAGCTGCTGATGCGCGTCCTCGACGCTCGCAACAACGTCGAAGCCAAGGAGAACCGCAAGATCCCGCTGCTCGTCAAGATCGCTCCAGACCTCACCGAGGACGACAAGAAGGACATTGCGGACGTCGCGCTTGAGCTGAACCTCGACGGTTTGATTGTTTCCAACACGACCCTGAGCCGCCCAGACTCCCTGCAGAGGTGAGGAACAGTGGTTGCAGCATTGTGCAGGCGGTGTGAACCATTTTCTGACCATTTTTTATTTCTGTTTGCTCACGAAAGTACCCACAAGGCGGAGACCGGCGGGCTGAGTGGCGCTCCAGTGCGCGACCTGTCCACGCAAGTCCTGGGCGACATGTACCGCCTGACCGACGGCATGATCCCGCTGATCGGCGTCGGCGGTGTCTCCACGGGCAAAGACGCGTACGAAAAGATCCGCGCCGGCGCGACGCTCGTGCAGATGTACTCGTGCCTCGTGTACGACGGTCCGACCGCCGTGCCGCGTGCGAAGAAAGAGCTCGAGGCGCTGCTTCTCGCGGACGGCTACACGAGCGTCGTTGATGCGATTGGCGCTGCTCACAAGAAGTAGTCGGCGCGTAGTGGCATCATGCGTACGAAGCAAAGCTGAGAGAGAGATTCCAAGAGTCATAAAGCAAAAGGAGCAAACTTGCGAAATTGGTTCGTTCAATCCTGTGGTGGCGTGATGAGGCAAACAGACGCTGCTCCTGACTTGTCCTGCGACTTAGACTTCCTGCTGTGTTCTCTTCCGTCGAGGTTCATCCGGCTGCTTTGCGAACCACATGCACGCTCTCGCGCCTACTCGATCTCTATTGTCTTCTCGGTTGCGCACATCTCGCAGACCAGATCCGGTTCTTCATTCACGTAGGTGCACGCGAGGCAAACCCAGACCCGGCTTTGCTGAGTCATTCCAGTCTTTGCGCCGCCGTTCGAGACACTGTGGCGCAGAAAAACCGAGTCCTCAAAGCCAACTTCACGCTCCAGCCCGTCGTCGCCCATGGAAATCTCGTCGGGGATCTCTTCGGATAGGCGCATGAACACTGCATCCCCAGCTTTGATCCTGACACCAAGCAAAAGCAAACGTCAGTTCCGTTGCAACCACCCAGATTTAGCACACAGCACACACAACTTACCCGCAGTCTTTCAGCGTCAGTCGGTCTTCGAGCACTTCGCCTTTGAAATAGAGTCGCTGGCGGATCGGGTACGCGTCAATCTCTTCGTAGATCTTGGTCTTCAACACGTAGATCGAGTCGTTCGAGTTCGTGACGATCGACCAGTTCGCACCATTCCCAGATTTTATTCGCTTTGAGCGCCGCTGTCTACCGGAAGCGCTCGTGTCCACTGAGATCTTCTCCTCCGTGGGGACAGGTTGACCCTGCGCAAGCAAATGCACTTGCACGACACGGCTCTGGAAGTTCCGGAGCTCATCCTGATGCTGGATCTCGGACACTTGTTCACACTCGAGACAGTTCACACTGGAATCCTCATTTCTGACGCCATCATCGTCCACTAAACAGCCTTCCAGCTTTTGCGCGACAACCTGGGCGGTCTCAGCGCCGCCTTCAGTTGGAGATTGACTGAGCAAAGAGGTCAGAGAACAGCATTTCCAGACCACCTTGTCGTCTGGCTGCAAGAGTCCATAGTAATACGAGCAATGTGGCACTCCGTAGAGCTCGCCGAGGTGTTTCATTTCCTCTTCGCTGACAAACTCGACCTCCACGCTGGCAATGTCCACAGAAGCGCCTCTCAAGCACGATAGAATCGTCTGTGGCAGCAACAGCTTGTTGTGCATGCACATCAAATCAGAGCAGCTCAGCGACGGAGGAGATTCGTGCTCGACATTGCGAATGTATTCGCGCCATTGCTGTGTCCAGCTGCGCGGTACAATGAACATCTTCCGCTGGGCTGCAACAGAGTTCAGCGGACCAGGAGGCGAGAACGCATCCTGTAAAGAGAACAGAGCTCCGCTTTCTCCACCTGTCTTTCGCCTGTAGAGACGACTGAGTGGCGCTCGACTCAGAATCTCATCTCGACACGCGCGCTCCACTTGGATGAATTCTTCGCTCGCTGCTTCGTCGACTTGGCACTGCGAGCACGGCTCGGCACCGCTCTCCTCAAACGCGAAATGACTGGGAAACTTTTGGCTAAAGTAGACCCACGTGGCTTCGGGGACTGCGCGATACTTCTTCTTTCTCAGAAACAAATTTCCATGCGCGCACATGATGTCTTCGTTCAAAGCGTTGCGCCAGAGAACGTCAGCCGCAACAGCTGCATCACCACCGCCTTCGCCGCCATCAGTCGTAACGGAGTGCTCTTTCTGGTCCTTCTCTTGCGTTGCTACTTTTTCAGCCTTCTTGTACTGTTTCTTCTTGGGCTTTTGCAGGATTTTCTTCTGGAGGTTCAGCAAGTGGGTCTTGTAGCTTGCGATCCAAGCGCGACTCATGAGAAACGGGTTCGGGTCGTCTGGCTGCAACGGTGTCTTCAGCAACTGCATTTCAAGCCCGATTTCTTGCAGAATCTCTGCGTCATCGAGGAGCTTGTTGCAAAACTCGGCTTCGCACTCGCGGCATCGGAAAGACACCGCGTCAAACACAGCACCGGCTTCATTCTGGTCCCCACTGGCTCTTCGTGTCCGCTTGCTCTCTGAAGACGTTGGAGAAAGCAGTGGACTGACTGCAATGCCACAAGTGCCTCTCAAATGCTCAAAGAAACTCGCAGAAACACGCTTGAGCTTGTTCACGTTCTCAGGCGAGAAACTCGCTGGTTTGGACGGTGCTTTCTTCGAGCTGTTCTTTGATTTCGATGTGTTCGCATCAATGCTGTGAATGCAGCAAAAGCGATTCACGTCGATGGGTTTGGAGAATGGAATGTCGCAGTCATTGCCCATTTGGATCGTTGGAGGAGGGATAATCTTCACACCCGAGTTGCTGTCTGGCTGAGAACCTTGAGAGTCTTGAACAATGTCTTGAGCCATCACACTGTCACTCTGCTTGCCATCGCCACCACTGCTAGCCCCAGCAACAGCATTGGAGGCAGTCGCACTGTCTAAATGATCAGGAACAGAAACAGCCTGAGGTAGACTCTCCTCTCCAACAACCCAGGACTGAAGCCAGCTGGTGTCGACCCAGTAGAACTCCTCCGATTCAGCCTTTGGGTACGGCTGCTCCTTCTCGAAAAAGCGGTGGTACGCATCAAGACGCGACTGGATCCGCGCTTCAAGAGCTTCTGCTTTTCCCGCAAACTCGCTCACATCGGCGTCAAAGACAGCGTTCAATGTCGCAATCTCGTCTACACATTCCTTCGAGGGAAGGATATTGGCGGGGCTGGATCTTGACAGCGCCTCCGAGCTTTGCTGTGACGATGATATCGTTGCTGAATCATCGCGCGTGTACAGCAGCATGTACGCATCTCTCGATCGCAGAATCTTGCCATTGCGCTCTTTCGAGCCTTCCGTGTCGACGATCGATGTCATGTTGTTGACGGCACTGTCGTCAAACTCAAACCAGTCGACACTGGACGAATCGTCTGCTTTCGGGTACGCAACTGACGCTGTGTAATGACCCACGTGCGTGCTCTTGCCGCGATGGTTCAGGTACCCTGACAGGCGGTAGATCGCATCATGCGACTCGGAGAATGCATCTGCGGTTCCACTTTTCCTCAGCAACTCTGTCATGTTCAGCGTTTCATTGACTTCAATCACGTCCTGTCACCATAACAAAAGAACTTTCAGCTAATGTCGCGCATGTGCTAGCGCACGTATACGCGCATTCGACAGGAACCCTCACTTACCATGAGCTTCTTCTTTCTTCCTGCTTGCGCATCGTACACAAAGCGCATGAGCTGCAGCGTGATGGTCTGGGGCAAATGCTTCGGGTCCAGTTCGATAAATCGCTCAGCTCGCTCTTTCGATGTGCAGTGGTCGCAAAAGTACTTATTCTCGCCCTCGAGCACCTCGGCAGACAAGTACGACTCGAGGCACTCCTGTACTGTCTTGTGGCCTTTGATGTTTAGAGACTAGCACATTCAGGAGTTAGGTGGGTATGTGACTGCACGAAGTGTGGTTCCATTCGTATTCGTGGTGGTGCACTCACAATCTCATAGTAGGACGACGGGCGTTTGGACTTGGTTTTGCAGCGAAGACACTTTGTGACGTAGCTCATTTGGCCCTGGAAGATGCGGTCCACGAGGTCCCAGTGCTCCGAGATGCGCGACTGCGAGAAGATCATGCGCAGGTGCGTCAACAGCAGCTTGCTGAACTCCTGTAGGTACATAGATGGGTCAGCATACAAGCAGCATCGTGTGGGAAAATAGACAGAGCGACCAGCAGGGATACGGACCTGCACGTCTTGTTGTAGCACACTGTTGAGCGAGAGCGTCGACGCGAACTCGTTCGGGTCGTAGATCGCCCTCTTCCCCATCTGCATCAAGCCAAAGAGCTTCTGGAGCGCGCGCATCTGCAGTGCCTGCTGGTCGTTCGCGTTCTGCTGCTTGGGCTCCCACTCATACACAGCCTTGCGGAACGGCACGTTCGTGAACAGCGTCTGTAGCATGCTGTTCAGGTAGCAAGTCGCCCCCAAGTTGCGCAGACCACACGGGAGGTAGGTTCGCCTCACTGCTGCCGCATCACCACCGCCGTTCTGGTTGTACGAGGTGCTGTTTTTCCTGCGAGAGCCGCTTGCTGATGTCTCTGTGTGGATCGGATATGTCGCGCGCAGTTGATCACGAGGGTCATCGCCTAGTAACCGCTGCACAAGCTTCTTCTTCTGCCACACTCCCTACAACACAAGACACAGGAGACGCACGCCTAGTCTTAGCATAGATCTACTCGCGTAGTAGCAGAAACCTTTCTTCGCGAGTTCCTCGCGCATCTACCGTACATACCTCTTGGTGCTCTCCCAGTCCGTACAGACAGTTTGGATTCTCAGCACAGTTGCGGACGACGACCATGGACTTGCCCTTCTTGCGGTGGTGGTCCGTCAGCTTGCAGGGGCGTGAGTTGAGGCCGTAGGGGTCCACGATGCGCGTCTCGTCGCACACCGTCGCGCTCGCACTCGGCGCCGCACCGTTCGCAGCCCCGTTCTCCCGCTTGCGCTTCCCGCGTGGAGGCATCTTCGCTCTTTGCTTCCACTTTCCGTCCTCCCTCACTATGCAATTGCATGCACAACAAGTCAAACCAATCACAAAGAACAGAGCTCTGCCATTGGACGAAATAGAGCAGAGTCAGCTAACTCTATTGGACGAAAATAGGTTCAACGAAGAACCAAAACTATGGAGGCACACTCGACAGTGAACTCCAGACTCGAGCACGAAGTGCAGAGTTCTCCGAATCAGTAAGACTCCGCAGATTTAGATGCTGGTTGGCAGGTTGAGGCTTTGCTTATCTGGTCTGCATGGACTCACTTGTGCTGTCAGCCCACGCGGCGCGACTGCCTCAAGACTGCTGCTGCTGCTTGAAGGCGAAAGTGAGATATCACAGGGACTCGAGACTGTCGCCATGAACTGAGAACCTGCGACGGCGATTGGCAACACCAGCAGGTGGCTGGTCTGGAGCAGCAGGGACGGATTCGCTTGCAGCGGAGTTTCGACGCTGAAGCAGCAGCAGCACGGTTCAGGGCTTTTGATTGACGGACTTGTCATAACAAAGAGAATGCGGTATCGAAACATACCCGAAGTCGAGTTGGTTTCTTGCTCTCGTCTCGACTGGCGACACTCGCAGATCGCAGCAACTGATGCTTGCTCTTCTTTTCGCGCGCTCTCTCAGCCTTCGCCTCGTAATCACCGTCGACTGCGCGCATGTGGCTCAAGTACGCACGTCCTGCCCGACGATTAGCCTTCAAACACAAGCATGGAAACTTGCAATTGATGCAGTTGTCGCTTACCTTCCCAGATAAACTGCATCGAGTGCCTCTCCTCCCATGCCACAATATGCTTCTCGAGACACAAAGTCACCTTTGGCAGGTCTTTGCTGATTTTCTTGCGCAGTCTCTCCTCGCGAAGAAGTCTGCACAGCGATTCATCATGCCGACTTGAAGTAAAAAGCAACTTGCAAACGGCAATCTAAGCTGCTGTAAACATACCTTCCAGCATCTCCAGTTCGACTTGTGAGCCGCATGGAGTCATTGCTCGAGGCGTCGTATTCGCATCTTTCCGAAATGATGGCTTCGCGCTTGTCGATCAGCTGTGAAACAAGTTGTTGTCAGAACCTTCACTTCCGCTGGAACAGCAATGCGGTTCTATCCCACACACCTTCCACATTGCTTTCGCTTCCTCAAAGGCTATCTGGAGTTGGTGGAGACGCGCGGACACTTTCGTCGATGTCTGGAGCGTGGTTTTCAGATTCTGGAGCAACAACAACGAGTAATCCAGATAAAGCCTCCCGCTTGTTACTCATCAATTTGGCAAGCGTTGCTCGCGCACCTCGCCGTGATGGAGCAACGCATGGTCAAAATCCGAAAATTCTCTCATCGCAAGCCGAACCATGATCTCACCGCAGGACGCCGCGTCTTCAGCAATTTTGCTAGCAAGTTCCTCCTGAGATAGATGAATGGTTAGCACGATGATATGCTGCGCTGCTGATGGTAAGAAACACTGGAGTTTGGATCTTACCACTAGTGCTCGCAAGCGATCGACACGCGCTTGAACTCTCAAGATCTTCATCTCACTGAGGTTTTCCTCTGCATCGTCGTCGATTTGCTGCCACAGAACGATACCATTACCGTTAGAGGTTGGCACACCAGACAAAGTGAGCATTTCTCACTGACTAACCTGGCACTCGAAGTAAGGGTCTCCACCGACTCGCATCAGCAGCTGCGCCAGTTCAGTTTCCAGGATCGCCAGCTTTCCTGCTCTTGCTTCACGGATCTGCCAGCGTACACACGCGTTTGAGATTAAACCTCCGCTGTCTCGAATCACAACAAAAGGCAAAGGTCGCTATTTCCATCACCTGGTCCAAGCACTTGAACTTGACTTCCAAGGCTGCAAGGCTGTCTCGAATCGAGCAAGCTTCCTCACCTCCGAACTGGAAATACGCGACAACCACAAATGTGCAAAGCTCAACACAGCCAAGCCATTCGAAAGGCACCACACCAACATACAGAGCCTACCTCGTGCGGCTCATCGTCTCGGAGCAACCAGCGAACGTGCGCGATCTCGCGCTGCAGCACTGTGATGCGCTTCGACGACAGCTCGCGTTCATCCTGGTAAAACTGCAATTTCCTCTCGTAAAGGCTCTTCACGCCGCGCAGGAACGCGTCTTCTTCGCGCGCTTGGTCGTCTCTGGAGATGCCGAGCTCGCGCCAGAGCTGGTGCAGCTTGCTGGCGCTCTCATTTGCGATTTGTGTGACACTCTCAGCGTGACCGGGACGCGCGTCAGCCGCTGCTTCACTGCCGCGACTGGCAGCCTCTCTCGAGCATTTCTCGTCTTTCGTGTCGCCGCTGCGGCTTTGCTCGCACTGCTTCTTCTTCGCCATCCTCGATCTTCTCCTTGTTTGCTTCGTGTTGTCTCTTCTTGCTGTCGGGGGAACTTGAAGAATGGCGCGGCAACTCAGTCGTGTTGCTGCCTCAGTGAAGAGCATCAGCAGCATGACGCACTTTCTGGACAGACACACACGCGCACGCATACACACGAGCGCGCATTCGCTGCCTTTCCCAGTGCTTTTTCGTCCATCTCTGCCCAATTCAGCATGAGAGTGTTGTGCAAGTGTCGCTTCAATATGTGAGGTGAAGTACTGCATACGACTCTAATACAGCGCCTCATGGTGGTACAGTGTACCCGATGCTTCCAAGGTTTTATCGGTCAGCAACAACTCTGCGAGGTTTTTCATCTGACTGGTGGGTAGTGAGCGAGCATGTTGAGTGTAGTGATGGAGTGAGCAATGGCCAAAAGAGAGCGTGAGCAGCGCGATTCGGGTCACTATTCATCGCTCTTTGGAAAGAACAGGAAAAATCACCATGGCTACTCAACGTGAAGAAGACATCAAGCTTATGCTTGCGGCGCAGGTGCACATCGGCACGCGCAATGCGGACTCCAAGATGGGCGACTACATCTGGCGTCGCCGCAACGATGGTATCAACATCATCAACATCGGCAAGACCTGGGAGAAGCTCATGCTCGCCGCCCGTGTGATCGTCGCGATCGAGAACCCGTCGGACGTGATCGCCATCTCGGCTCGCCCATACGGTCAGCGCGCTGTGTTGAAGTTCGCCCAGTACACTGGCGCGGCTTCGATCGCTGGTCGCTTCACCCCTGGTACGTTCACGAACCAGATCACCAAGCAGTTCCGTGAGCCACGTCTGTTGATCATCACCGACCCGCGCACCGACTCGCAGGCCGTGCGCGAATCGTCGTTCGTCAACGTGCCAGTGATCGCGTTCTGCGACTCGGACTCGCCACTGCAGTTCGTCGATGTTGCGATCCCAGCGAACAACAAGGGCAAGCTCTCGATCGGTCTGCTCTACTGGCTCTTGGCTCGTGAGGTGCTCCGTCTCCGTGGCACGATCTCGCGCGCTCTTCCTTGGGAAGTCGCTGTGGACCTCTTCTTGTACCGTGACCCAGAAGAGCTCAAGAAGGCGGAGGAGGCTCAGTCGGGTGCCGCCGAAGAGGCTCTGTCCCGTGCCGGATGGGGTGACGCCGCTGAGACCCAGCCTGAGCCAGCTCTCTACACCGCGGAGGTGGCTGTTGAGTGGACTGCCGGTGCCGGCGCGCCTGCCGCCGTCTCGGCCGAATGGTCGGGCGACGCCGCCGCCGCTGGCAGCTGGGACGCCCCTGCTGCCACCACCGGCAGCGGCTGGGACTAAGCGTCTCTGCGCTCTTGTCAGCGCAAGCGTGTTTGAGAGGCTTGTTGGTCACTTGCTCGTCCGTTAAGGAGGATGCAGGTGACTGACAAGAATGGTTCTTTTCCAACAGCAGTAGCTCAGAATGAATATCTGCGCGCGCGTGAAGGTCTGCTTGCATGGAATAAACGACGGTGTTAAGCGATGGCACCCGGTTAATGCGACAATATAGATCCACCGCGTTCGGGTTTTGACTCATCATCTCACGTTGCTATCCATGCTTATTCTGTTGCTCCCATTGATGATGAACGGAAGCCATATACGCAGCGACTTGCGAGTCCTCCAGGTTGCTTTGCCTTCAGTTGAGCCTTTTGAGTTCGATCAGCACACCCAAATCTCTTTTTCTTTTTCCCACACTCGAAACAACAGGTCTGAAACCCGTGTCGCGATGCGGTTCACTTTTTCTGACCCGGGTCGAAAATAGTCGTATCTTTAGTAGGGTCAAGCAAACCCACAGAAAGCAGGTTGAGCCCGACCCGCGCGCTTCCGAAAAAACAAAAAGACAAATAATATCGCACTGCTTTTTGCTTGAACTGCACGAAGGAAGACATGGCGGCAGATGCAGGCGCGGGCATGGGCGACGCGCGCTCGAGTCGGACCTCCGAGCGAGTCGCGACGCAGCGGCTGCAGGACGGCAAAGCGGCTGCTGCCAGCACAGCCAATCGGAGCAGCAGCTGCGCGCCGAAAACGGAGGACGGGGATCATTTCCGCGTGTCTTCGAAGCCGCCTCGCACGAGACGCTCGCTGAGCTCCCAGCGTGGCGACGCAAGTGGTGGCGCGGCGTCCACTTCGCTGGAGGAAAGCCACGAAGCCAGCACGCGAAAGCAGAAGCGCAGTCGAGGCAAGTCGCGCGCTAGTAAACGTGAGTGAGTGTGCGTGGATGGATGCGTGTGAATGGGCAAACGTGAGACAATGCTGCATTTAGGACCGATATACTTTTGGACTCTTTGTTCAGTTGTCGCCTCTGTCTCCTGTCCCTGTTGCTGCTGGCGCTTGAGTGTGTGGAGTGTGTGCGTCTGTGGCGATGAGTGGCATTGAGACTCACGCGTCGGCTTTGTCTTGTGCGGGGTGACGAATGAAACCAGATGCGAGACAGCAGGCAGACCTGGACGACCCCAAGTTTGTGCGCTCGCTCAAGAAAGAGATCAATGACAAGACGGAAGCGCTGCCTCGAGAGATCCGCCGCAGGTGGCGTGCTGTGTGTGTTCCTGGCGCATTTCATTGCCAAGTCTCGCTGTGAGTATTTACTTTTGCTGTGCTGCTGTTGATCGCTTGACGTCTATGCAGATTTGGCGAGATTGTGTGGGTGAAGTTGAGCGGTATGTTCGCATTAGATGTGCTTGCGACAATAAAAGTGCAGTGACTAAGTGTGTGCGAACTGTGTGGACTGTTATGCAGGGTATCCATTCTGGCCGGGATTGATCATGGACCCGCGCAAGCTGCCTCCGAGCATGCAGTTTGTCGCGTTGAAGACCATCGGGACCAAGTTCTGGATGTACTTTTACGGCACGCACGACTTGTAAGTGTCGACACGGCTCGAAGGTGCACCATTGGCACGCCCACGTTCTAGGAGCCTGACCTGTTTGTGTGTATGACATCTGTGTGCGCTGACAGTGCGGGGATCAGCTACAAGAACGTCGTGCCCTGGGACGACAAGACGTATCCATACCGAGAGGGCTACCCGCAGAAAGATCTGAAAGCGCCCGCGCGGAAAGAGCAGCTGGGAGCCGCGATGGTCGAGGCAGATGTGCGTTCGTGTCCATTGTCTGTATTGCTTTGGAACAGCAGAGTGGCTGACTGTGGGTTTATTTCATTCGGGTTGGTGTCACTGTAGAGCGAGCAGTTTCTGCCCTTGATGGAGCGCATTGACTGGCTCGTGAAGGTTTGGAGCTGCTCGAGAAGCATGGAGTGTGCACAACAGGAGAGATACTCACTTACGCTTGGTGGTTAATGCTGTTAGGATGCACCTGTTGCAGCGCCGGAGCGAAAGACGAAAAGAGAGAAAAGCAGCGAAAAAGAGGCTACCGCGAGTAGCAGGGCTGCAGCAAAGTCACCGAAGGAGAACAGAGGAGGCGACCGCCGCAGCAAACCCCCGCCAAAGGTAGTTGTCGAGAAGCAGGAACCAAAAGCCGCAGCAGAGCAGAGTGGTGCTAGGAAGAGCCCAGTTGCGGCAGGAGCTCCTAGAGCACCACCAACTCAGCGACAGCAGTCAGCGACTGCAGCAAGAACAGCTGTAGCTCCTGCGGTGGCGAAACAGGCACGAGTGTCAGCAGCAACGGTGCGAACCGCTCCCGCAACCCAAGCCGGGTCAGCTCCTTCTCGAGGAGCAGCCGCAGCACCTCCACAAACATCAGCAGCGCCTCCAGTGGAGACTGTAGCAACACCCCTACAAACCGCGAAAGCCGCGCCATCGACTAAACCTGCTGTCGTCGCAGCCCCGGCTCCAGCTGCACCAGCAGCAGTCCCAGCAGCAAATGATAAAGCAGCTCCAGTGCAAGCGCCAGCAGCGAATGTGATGTCGCCTATCCAGCCGGCACCGGTTGTGAAAACTGTCACCATCCCCGTAGCAACAGCAGGTGCTGCACCTGTGGGATCGAATGTGGCAGGTGGTTCTGCGGCGTCCACCTCTCGAGTCAGTGGGAGTAAGCGAAAAAGCCCAACGACGACGACTGTATCTGCGCCAGCATCTGCATCACCACAGGCGACACCACCGCAGAAAAATCTTGACAAAGCTACGTACACGGTCGGTCCACTGGCCGTGTTTGTCGACAAGCTGCGCGAGCTGTATGCGCAGGCGTCGACGACGGGCAACTGGGATATTATGACGATGCTCAGCCAACTATTTAACGAGGTTCGTTCACGTGGTGGATGGCTTGCTCCTCTTCATCCTGCATGATACAATTTCTGATTCTTGCGGTGTGTATGTTGCTGTGGTTGCTGCCATGATACAGAAAGTTCTCTTCCGGTCGGACTTGGAGCGCTCCGGTCTCGCAAGTGCGATCGCAGAGATCCGGAAAAGCCCGAACCAGCACGTCGTGCAGACTGCGAAGGCGATTCGCGTGCACTTGATGTACATCCTGAAGGACGATGTAAGTGGACGTTGGTCATCCCCGCTTCCTGCAATTGCTGGATGCGTCCGTTCTTCGTGATTCTGATATTGAACTACTTGTTCATGGTTGCTGGCTGTCTGTGTAGATGACAACGGACCGGGAGCGTGTGTCTGCCGCCAGACCTCAGAAGCGAAGGAAGTCAGACAGTGGCGACTCGACGACGAATGAGTCAGATAGCGTCGCTGTTGTTGCTGGCAAAAGCGCCGATCAGAGAAAACCCCCTGCGAGCCAGCCTATGCCTTCAGCTGCTACATCCAGCAGCATGCCAGACGGTATTGACTTGGCGCTCTCACTGATCCAGAAAGTGCGCGAGCGAGCCGAGTCGCATCCAATTAAACCGGAGCCAGAGCGTGATCCGTCGCCGCCACACTCGAGAAGAGTCTCCGCTGGGAACGCCCTCACACTCCCGTCCACCCAGCGTAGCCGGCCATCTTCGGGAGGCTCCACGGGCTCTGTGAAGAGACAAGCTTCCGAGGAAGAGACACGGCCGCAACCAGTGAGTGGCAAAGCAGCGGCGCCGGCAGTGATCCCGGCTCCAACCCCAGCTCCAGCCGCTTCAGCACCAGCACCGTTTCGCACGAACAATGTCAGTCCAAGAACCGTGGTCATTGATGCGCAACCGCCGCAAGATGTCGTCGATCTGGCCGAGACGGCAAGTGCAGGACAGGTGTCAGCCCCTCAACCTGCAGCAGCACCGAGACAGCAACAGCCAGTCCCTGCTCCCCCACAACAGCCACAACTGTCGCACATGGAGCCAGCGATCTACCAGATGAGCAACCTGCCGAGACGGCGCAACCCGGCGCTCGTGATCTTCAACAAGGACGGCACGCTGATCGATTTCAACTCGATGTGGGGCGGCTGGGTCGAGTCCCAGGCGTGGAGGCTCGAAGCGAGCGCCAAGCTGCCGATCCGCGACCTGTTCTACGGCGCCATGGGGTACGACTGGATGCGCCGGTCGGTCACGCGCTTTGGTGCACTGTCGACGTTGCCGAAACGAGAGCTCGCCAAGGTCGCAGTGGATGTGCTGGTATCGAAAGACATGCCGCTGGTCGCCGCGCAGCGTGCAGTGCGTGACTGCTGGAGCTACCCGGATCCGGTCATGACGTGCCGTCCGCTCGCGGACGTCTCGGACATTTTCCGCACGATCAAGCAGATGGGCATCAAGATCGCGATCCGCACGACCGACAACCGCGAGTGCACGAAGGAGACGCTCGCGCACCTGAAGCTCACAGATCTTGTGGACGACATGGTCTGCGGCGACGACGGGTTGCCCGCGGCTCCAGCGCCTGAGCAGGTCTGGGCGCTCTGCAACCGCCTCGGCGTCGGCGCATATAACACTGTCATGGTGCGTAGCAACCCCTGCATCATCAACTCTATGCTTTTGCTTGCTTGCTCCATACGTCATTCTTGTTCCAAATCTAACTAGTTCCTTGCATTATGTGCCTTCATTAGGTTGGCGATACGCCTTCGGATATGGCGCTCGGCCACAACTCGGCATGCTCGCTGTCGGTGGGCGTGTTTGGCGGCGCTGCGTCGCTCGACGACCTGTCGAAGGAGGCCGACATTCTCATCTCGAGCCTCGACAAGATCACGCGCGTGCTCTTCCAGTACGGCCAGCAGGCGAGTCAGCAGTAGCAAGCACCAAGAAGAGGAGACATGCGTTTTGGCGGGAAAATGAAAGAAAGGTAGAGCAAAGAGGACACGAAAACACGGAGAGGGCATGACGCAGCGACAGCGATATGGAGTATGCTCACACAGGTCCGATGCACGGGCAGGTGCGACAGCAGGCATGCATGCACGCACGCACAGCCATGCGGCTTTGAAGTCGAGAGCTCTTGAGCTTGCAGATGGATGCTTTGCTTCTGTTCTTCTTTTGATCCATAAACAATCCATGAGAAAGTGACTAGGCAGCATCTCATCCCTACGGGTTTGTAAACCCGCGGGCTTTTCAGAAGCGGGTTTTGCATCCCAAGTCAGAATTCGAGCTGGTGTTTGCGAGTGAATGACCCATGGGCCAAATTGGACGACCCGTTTGTACAATTCTGGGAGACTCGGACCTGCCATACCCACCCGTCTCTTCGAGACCGCAAAATCAAAAATCTGGAGCTGGTTGAGAGAGAGAGCAGTGAAGGAGGAGCGAGAACGCGGAAACGAGCATGAGCGGCAACGGTGGGGACGCTTCGACTGCGGCTGTTGCGGCTGCCAGCGCTGTGGAGACGATGCCAAGCGACCAGCACGCAGCACCAGCGGCTGCGGCGAAACCAGACGAAGCGAGCGAGCCGTCGCACGCGGAGAAATACCCAGAAAGCAGCGAGAAATCGGCTGGCGAAGAAAGCGCATCCACATCCAAAGATACTGCTGCTGTGGGTGGAGATGCCGTGAAGAAAGTAGCAGAAACTGCGGGCGGAGATGACGCGACTGCGAAAGCCGGAGCTGCTGCTCCTACTGCAGGTACGCAGTCGCCTGGGAAGAAGCGCGGAAGAAAGCCAAAGCAAGACAAAGAGAACGCAGAGACCGACGAGACCGACGCGAACAAGCGAGCGAAAGTGTCACCGACCACGCCTCCAAAGAAGCGCGGACGACCGCCAAAGAAGCTCGTTGAAGAGCGCGCTCGAGCGAAGGCGGAAGCGGATGCTGCCTCCGCTGCTGCTGGTGCGACCGCTGAGCCAATTGTAGCTGGTGAGAATGATGGTGAAAAGAAAGCAGCAGCGGATGGACAGCAGGACGGCGGTGGCGACAAGGAAGAGCGCGCTTCTGCGGAGAAGCCAAAGAAGCGAAAGTCGTTGACAACGAGCAAGAAGTCCAAGAAGAGCGGCGACAACGATACCTCTGCTGCTGCAACTGCTTTAGGGGAAGAAACCGAGTCAGAGCCTGAAAAACAGCCAAAGAAGCGCGCAAAGACGTCGTCCGCGAAGGCTGCGAAGGACAAGAAGAGCCCTGGACGAAAGAAGAAACCAGGTATGGTGATAGATTGTGCTTGGCGGTGTGTTTTGTGGTTGTAGCCGTTGGCTGATGCGTGTGTGTGTGTGTGGTTTGTACCCAGTCGTTGTGGAAGAAGAAGCGTCGGATTCGGAGGACGAAGCGCAGAAGGAAGTAGTGGAGCGAGTGGACGCTTTGGACCCAGAAGTGAAAGCCAAGTACGAGCGAGATGTCCATGCGCCGTGTTGCCGCTAGCCTGCTTATTTTGGTGACTAATCAGTCCAGTGTCACTTTTTCTCTCTCCTTTAGGTTTGGCCAGATTGTGTGGGCAAAGATGGTCGGCTACCCGTACTGGCCCGCGCTGATCACCGACCCTCGCCACTTGCCGCCAAAATTCCAAGTGAACGCGATGAAAGACCTGGAGACAAAGTACCTCGTGTACTTTTATTCATCCAAGAACTTGTACGCCTCTCTCGTCTCTCTCTCTCGTCGAACAAACATGTGTGGGCATGGGGACTAATTGTGATGTGTGTGTGTATGTCTCCTATAGTGCGTCAACGCTTTTCAAGAACATCGAGCCGTGGGATGATACGAAGAACAATTACAGAGAGGGGTTCCCTCTGAAGGAGTCGAAAGCGCCAAAGCGCCGAGCGCAGCTCATGGAAGCGATTGCGGAGGCGGATGTAAGGAAGCATGACTGTGTGGATGGTGATGCCGATACTTACTTGCCTTACACTGACCGTTGTATGATGTGAACTGTTGTGTCTACGCAACGATGTAGAAAGAGTTCATGCTGCCAGTTGAAGAGCGAGTCGACGGACTGCTCAAGGTATGTTGAGACGATGGCTGATGCACAAGCTTCCGAATGCTGACAAGAGAGTCTAACTTTGTTGTCTCCATCCCTCCCTCCCGCAGCCTATTGTGAAGGAGCCAAAGGCAAAGAAGCCGACGCGAGACGAAGCTACCCCTGAGAAGCGCAGAGGGCGACCTCCAGGAAGCAAGTCGAAGAACAAAAGCAGTCCAAAGCCAGCTGGCGAACGTAAGTCGTCCAAGAAGAAGAAGAAAAGCAGCGGAGAAGGTGGGGAAGACAACCAGGAAGAGTCGAGCAAAGAGGACGAAGGCGAGGAAGCTGATGAGCCGTCGCAAGAGAGCGTGGAAGAAGAGGAAGAAGACCCTGTCACGCACTCGCTGAGCAAAGAAGAGATCAAAGCGAAGATCGCGAGCCGAAAGACACCGTCAAAGAAGAAAGTGACTGCGGATGAAACGGATGCGAAGTCCAAGAGCGGGGCGACCAAGAAACAGTCTGGTACTGCGACGGGAAAGACTGGGGGCAAGGCAGCTTCGACATCTACGTCCGATGATATCGACACGAAACGAAAGAAAGAGATTGAGCTCGTCGTGCCTCGCAAATCGGTGAAGTCCGCAGACATTCGCGAAATGGCGGAAGAAGCAGCAAAGAAGAAGCTTGGCGGCGGCGGCCAGCAGAAGGAGAAGACAAAGAAAGACAAGGGCGATTACAAGGTTGGCGACTTGGGGGCTTTCGCGAGCAAGCTCACGCGCTTCCACGCGAACGAGTCGTCGAAGAACAACGACGAAGTGATTCAGATGCTGAACCAGCTTTTCGAGGAGAAGGTCGTGTTTCGATCCGATGTGGAGAGATCTGGTCTGGCTGCGATCATTGCGCTGTTGAGAAAGAGTTCGAACCCAACGGTCGCCCAAACAGCGAGCGCATTGCGAAAGCATTTGATGAAAATCATTCGCATGGACACTGGGACCGACGGTGCCCCTGCAGTAGCGGAGACCACCAGTAGATCGGCATCTAAGAAGCAAAAAGATGCTAAACCTGCGAGGGACAAGAAGGACGATTCGCTTGCGGCGAAGGAAGAGATAGCCGCAAATGGCGTGACAAAGTCCGAGGCGGCGGCTGATGCAGACAAGACTGTTGCTGTCAAGAGCGCCGAAAAAAAGACAAAGGTGGACGAAGCATCCTCGGATGCTGCTTCTACTGCGACTCCGGTGGATGCTAAAGTGTCGACCACAGATGAACCAAAAGGCGCTGTCAAAACCGAAGACGCAGCTGCTAAAACCGAAGACGATACCAGCAAGTCTGCACCAGCCTCGACAGAAGTGAGCAAGGACTCCGACGACAAGTCTGTTGTAAAGACCGTCGACGATGCATCTTCGGAAGAAACAAGCGAAGTCGAAGCGAAGAAGAGCGATGGCAGTCTGGACAAGAACCGCCAAGCGTTTGTCGATATGCTGAGCAATGTCTTGGAGCTGAGTGGAGCGACCCACTTGGCTCTCGCGAAAGAGATTGAGGTGCGACGACTCGAGTTGCTGGAGGGAACTCTTGATGTGGACTATTGTGACTGACTTGCGCTGTTGCTGTTTTGCTATCTGTAGGAGTTTGTGTTTGATCGCTACAAGGAGAGCAACGAAGACTACATGGTGCAAGCGCGAAAGATCACGTTTGGCTTGAAAGGGAACAAGAACCTCCGCGACCGATTATTCTCTGGCTCGCTGCACGGACTGGAGCTCGTGTACGCAGATGATAAGGTACGCGCAGCAAGGTTGTGTTGTCCTCTGCCAACGATGGCGCAAAACTAATTTCATGGTTCTCTTCGCTTGTGTCTGGACAGTTTTTCGAGGCGTCGCCGTAGATCCACTCGCTTCCAATCGTGAGGCGTAGTGCGAATATCTATATCAGTCAGTAGCAGGAGCTGCAGCAACCTTTGAGTGCGTGCACAAGAGAAAAAGCAAAAGCAACGCGACAATGTTCAGCACGAAGCAAAAGCATTTCTGCGCGCGATGACTTGCTTGGTTATGCAACACTGAAATCAAGTGAGACGAGAGCACTCAATTCAAGTCGAGAAATAAAGCGTTTTGTTTGTGTGGAAGGCATCAAAAGTATGTTTTTGCGTGCTCATCTTTGTAAAAACGAGCTTTTTGTATTCTTCAACACATCCAAAAGCTCCAAGCACAAACACACAAACACATCGAGACAAAGTCAGACAGACACGATGGCGCGCGCGAACCTCCAGCTGAGCGCCGAGCTCGAGCGCGCGTTCGCGGACGCGCAGAGCGGCAAAGTGCGCTTCGTGAAGATCGCGATCGAGGGCGAGGCGTTCGTGCTCGCGGGCGTCGGCAACGCGAGCAGCGACGTGCGCCAGGACGCCGCGAGCGTCGCCAGGACGCAGCTGCAACCGGAGAGCGCGGCGTTCGTGCTCTTCTGCCTCGACGTGAACGTGCCGGCGCTGCGCTGGGTGCTGCTCGCGTTCGTCCCCGAGGGCGTGAGCGTGCGCGACAAGATGCTCTACTCGTCGTCGCGCGAGTCGCTCAAGAAGCAGCTCGGCATGAACTATTTTGTCGGCGAGTTCCACGCGACCGAGACGGTACGATAACCACATGCATCGTGCGCAGTGTATCGAATTGATGCATTGGCAGATTGCGACTGCGATTTGGCTAACTGTGTGCAGCGAAATGGATGAGAGATGGTGGCAGATGGGGACTAAATGCCTTTGTGTACGTGTGTATGCGTTCGTGTGTTTCTACAGAGCGAAGTGACGTTCGAAAACTTCCAGGACGCGAAGAAGAAGCACGCGGCGGACGCGCCGCTTTCCGAGACGGAGCGGCTGCTGAAGGAGACTGCGCTGCTGGAGCGCGACACGAACGTCAAGTCGACCGCGATGGGCGTGATCCCGTTCGAGATCTCGCAGAACGTGCGCGAGAAGCTCACGCTCTTCAAGGACGGCAAGTTTGACTGGATCGCGATGGTAAGTCACTCTGACAATTGGGTGCTGATCCCCATCGCTGGAGGCTGTAGGGTTGGTGATGCTGATATTGACATCGACGTGTCTGTGCTTGTCTGCTGTATATCGTCCTTCATAATCAGAAACTGAACACGGACGATGAGAGCGTCGAGGTGGTCAAGAGCCTCGAGACCGTCGACCTGATCGACGTGCAGAGCGCGCTCGACCAGAAAGCGCCGAGTTTTGTCGCGTATCGATACCGAGGCGCGATCGCGGCCTCCAAGTCTACACTGAGTGAGTTTTCTGGTCTACGTGACCTCGCTCGTGTACTGAGCTGGACTGACCTGCCTCTCATCCTTGGTTGTTTGCTTTAGTTTTCCTGTATGTCTGTCCGGAGGAATCCCCCGTGCGTCTGAAAATGGTCTACTCGACGTGCAAAGCCACGGTGCTCGCTGCGACCTCGGCGCTGGGTCTGGACTTTGACAAGACGGTGAGCCACGAGAGCGCCTCGAACAACGCTGCCTATACACTAGGATGCACTGCCTTACCTCACGGCTGTTCATCTGATCCATGGATGCCTGTCTGCGTGCTTTGTAGATCGAGATCAACGCGCCGTCGCATGCCGTGGAGGACATCCGCGCGGAGCTCGCGCCGCCAAAGACCGAGGATGAGCTCAACGCGCGCGAGTTCTCCCGTCCCGTGGCGCCAGGAAGAGGTCGCGGCCGCGGCCGTGGCCGAGGCGGTCCGCCAAGCACCGCGCAGTAAACGATGAGGAGCGAACAAGATGATCAACCGAGCACCAACAAAGTCAACAAACAAAAAGATCGTAATCTCTACTTGTAAGAAGACCAAGGGGTACAAGGACAACTGGCTAAATCACCCCACTCCCATTCGCCCACCCCTGCTTTGCGCATCTGCTTTTCTCTCAGCCCCACTCTCCCCTCCATGCTCGTGGCTTGATATTTATCTTCGACCCTTCTTCTTGCCCTTCTTCTTGTTGCTCGTGGCCGCAGTGACCGCCGTGCCAGCACCCGATGCCGCGGCCGCCTGCTTTGCAGCCTCCGCCTCTTGCTCGAGGCGCACCTTGCGCGACTGCAGCTTCGGGATGAGCTCCGCCATCTTGACCATGAGCTCCTTGCGCGACTTGATCTCCGGGTTCTCGAACGACCCGTCGGGTCGCGTGAGACGCACGCGGATGCGGCCAGACACCATCCAGTCGCGCGGGTACTTCTTGTTTGGCTACAGCAACACATCACAAGCATGCACATAGACGATCAGCCCTGCTGTTCCTAAGAGAGAGCTCGCACCAAAACACACACACACATACAACATCATACCTCGAGCGCGTGCGGGATCTTGAGATACACGCAGACTTCGGACATTTCGTCGGCGATCGGGTCTTCGCAGCCGAGCTCCTTGAGGATGCGGCGGCCGTCCTGCACGGTCTTCTTCGAGTTGATGTAGTTGGGGTAGAACGTGTAGAAAGTCTCCACGCTGGTGCCCTGCGCGAGACCGTACGGGTACAGGATGTTCGGACGCGGAGGGGGCAAGTTCGGCATCATGCCAGCGAGACCGGGCATCCCCGGCATCCCTGGCATCCCGCCAGCACCGCCCATGTTCTTCTGCATCATCTCCATCATCTGCGCCATGTCGGGCATACCGCCCCCCATGAGGTCGGCCATGTTGGGCATCTGCGGCCGCTGCTGCTGCTGCTGCGTCATCGACGGGATGTCGAGCGCGTTCGAGTTGTAGCGCTCGCCGGCGACATTGTCCTTGGCGCGGCCTCGACGCTGACTCATGGCTCCTTGCTTCACTAGTGCGTGCAGAGCTGGTGGAATTGTGGCGGCTGAACACGAGCAAAAGGGAGAATTTCGGCCATCTCCCTGCGAAAAGCGATCGAAAATGGCGAATATTGTTTTTGTTGTTTTTTGCAAGAACAAGTATTATTATTAATGAGTGGATATCAAGAGTGTCATGGAAGTGTGAACCTCCTACGCTAGCGTCGCCGAGACGAAGCTGCCAGTGACGATCGTGCCGTCGAGCAGCACGAGGTTGTCCGGACAGAGGTACCCTCCCGAGTTGGCGCGCGCACAGAAGTCGCTGGTTTGCCTCTCGCTGTTCTCTGTGAGCACGCGCACGTAGTAGAGTTTGCCCGAGTCGAGTCCGGTCAGGAGCACCGAGGTCGTGGTCACGCTGATGAAAGTGAAGCCCGTGAAGTCGCTGTGGTCCGACCGCTGCACGAGGTAGCTCCCGAAGCTCGAGCCGCCGTAGACGACGTTGAGACTGACGTAGATCGGACAGCTCAGCGGCACGAGCAGTGCACCGGAGCACGGGATGCGCGGCACCTGCCAGTTCACCAGCAGCGTGCCGGCAGTCGCAGTCGGCGCAGCCAGTAAAGTATGCGGCTTTCCGGGGCGAGTGTCCGCTGGGATCTGCGACGGCGGGGCCGACGTCTGAGGCGTCCCGAGTCCTCCTGCGTTCACGGCGAAGACGCGAACGTAGTAGACCGTCTCGGGGGTGAGCAGCGCGATCGTGTGCGACCTCTGGGTCGTGTCCGAGATCTTGACTTTCGTCGCCTCGGCGCCGAGCGAGTCGAAACTCGCCGAGATGTCCCATTGCACTACGCACGCAGTGACTGTGTCGCCGCCGTCGTCGTCTGGCACGTCCCATTGCACTGTGAGCATCGTCGACGAGGTCACGCCGAGCAGCACTTGGGTCGGCGCGCTTGGTGTTGTGTACGGATTCAGGGACGAGGGCGACGAAATCTGGTACTGCCCGTAGCCCTGCGAGTTGCCCGCTTTCACGCGCACAAAGTAGAGCGTGCCTTTCACCAGCGACGAGATGACGCGGTAGTACGGCGCGCCGCCTGCCAAGAGCGACACGACGCCGCTCTGCGCATTTGTGAACGCGTTGTTGGTGAACCACTCGACTTGGTATGCCGTGACCGTGTCCCCACCGTCGTCGTCAGGTGGACTGAAGAGCACTCTCAGATCGGACGCGCTCATGACTTGGAGAGTGACACCCGTGGGTGGTCCGGGGACCATGAATTTACCCCACGTACCAGGACAATTATCTTCACCTGGAAGACACAAGGCGCCTTTCTCGCCGACAGCATTGTCGCCGTCTTTCACGCCAACAAAAGCGTCAGCGGGCGTGATCTTGGCCGAGTCCACGATCAGCGCAGGTACATTCCCGACATTCGAGTCGAATGTGATCGTCCAGATAAACCCTTTCGTAGACGGACCGACGAGGTTCACAGTCACTCTCCCAATCGTCGACAGGGATTCCAACGCGAGCTTCAGGTTTGCAGCAGAGACGCCTGCTGGCAAGTAGCTCGACCACGGAGACCCTTTGTAGCTGAGACGGAAAAAGCCGCCGACTGTTGTTGCCGCGTGGTCGATCATCAGCACCTGCACCTCGCGCTTCCCTGGGAAGTTTTGCTGCGGGATGTCGGCTCCCGGGACAGCTTCAAAGACGCGTCCAGTGAGATCCGCGCCTCCAGTGACGGCACCAAAGTCAAACTGGACCATCGGTAAGTCGCCACCATTTTTCAGGAGCGTCACTCGCCACTGGTACCCTTGGACGATATTCACCGTCGACCGCGACACTTCAACGTGGAGGATTTGCTGCACGATGCCGTTAAAAATGTTCACCAGCGCGCTCCGCACGTTCTCTGGAGAGACGTCGAGAGGCAACTCGCTTGTCATCACATCACCAAATGCAAGCGTAAACACCCGGATGTGGGTTGTGTCGTCCACTTGATCTCGATCACCTGGACTTCGGGGCGACGCTCCACCCCCACCACTCAACCTTGTAGCTTGGCAGCGGGAGTCCTCCGCTCAGCACCGGTTTCTGCCACGTCACCGTCGCAGAATCGATCGGCGTCGATGAGGTTGTGGCAGTGCTGACCTTCACATTGACCGGTCCGTCCGGGCTCCGCGTCGGTGCCAACGGATTCGGAGCGATCGTCGCGCGGCTGTACCCAATCGAGTTCTTCGACTTCACTTGCACGAAGTACCGCACGCCATTGTTCAGATTCCTGATATAGTAGACGCGCGGACCGCCAGCATAGAGCAGCGGGATGCCACCACTTGTCGCGTCGACGTCCACTGGAGGCACTTTCGTGAGCGAGTCAAACGTCGAGACAGTGTCAACGTCTACCCAATAGTGCGTGATCGCAGTGCCACCCTGACCTTTGCCGTCTCGAGTGGGAGGTTGGGTTTGAACCTCGAGCGTCGTGCCAGAGAATGGGTAGAGATACACTGAGATCGGAGGATCAGGGACAGTGTCCTTTGTCGTCGCTGAGAGCGGGAAGCTCCACTTGCGGTTATTCGGCGGGTTCCCATCCAGCGCGATTTGCTGCACCGGCACTGAGTTCACGGCCGCAACTCGAATGTAGTACTTTGTCCCAAGGTCGACGCTCGAGATCAGGTACCAATACGGCGGAGAGCCCTGGATCAGCAATCCCGTCAACACGGCTGGCTCGTAAATGTAGTAGTACATCGGGTACGCGCGCGCGTTAAAGTTGTCGCAGTTGTGACCGTTGACCCCGTCGATACGCGTCGCAGTGATCGTATCGACCACGAGAACGCAGTTCTCGTCCGCGATTGTGGACTTTGAGCCAGCTTTGAGCGACGTAGTGAGCGATCTTGTGACTGTGAGCACGTTCACCTTGAGCGATGCCGCACATGAAGTGCAGAGTGGCAAGCCGTGTTTGAAATCCGAGTGGACGTCCCACTGCACAATGTACGACGAAATGTCGTTGTTGAAGTCCGAGTTGACGGTCGACGACGCTAGAACCGGAGGCGAGAAGAACACTTCAATCTCTCTTCCCGAGACGATCACGAGATCTACGTTCGACGGAGCGCTCGGCACGTGGCTCGGGGTCGCGCGAACACTCGGACCAACTGGGGACAGTCCTTTGCCGTTCGCGTTGAATGCGACCACTTCGATGAAGTACTCTTGCCCCATCGTGAGCTTCTTGGTCGTCTGGGCTGGAATGTAGTAGCATTTGTCGCACGAGCTGCCTTTGACCACGACGGGCGAGTCGCTGGGAAGCAGTCGCGGGATCTTGGCGCGCAAGTAATCCAGCGGCGAGTCGACGTTCAGCATGTTCACTGTCCACAGGTATCCTTTCATCCACTCGCACACAGTCGCTGCGGTTTGCGTGGCACCGACATACCCGGTTTCTCTCCCATTCAGGTCGCCGAGGTACAATCGCGTCGCGTCGAGCGCATCGGAGACTGCATCCGTTCGAATCGTGTACCAAGCATCGCCAATCCGGATCTGGTAACCTGGAAGACCGTATCCAGCGTTGCGGAAGTCGCACGCCTCTCCAGCCGAGCACGTGACGAAAATCTGACCGTTGACAACATCCACCTTGCCTGGCAGCGTTTGATACGAGCGCTCTTTGGTTACAGCGACCGTCTGAATCGTCGGCAGATCTTCGAGCGCGTAGCGCACATCGTCGGCGATGGACTCGGCGTTCAGAGAGCGTGTGTACTTGCCATTGTACCCTACCTGGAACGTCCCACTCATTTCCGCAGCCGCGACGTCGCTGTAGATACCGTCGACTGACGCGTCGGTGTTCGCTGTAATCGTGGCGGCCGCAGACGCGATCAGCAGGGCGATGTCTCCGTAGACGCGGTCAAAGACAATAGTGATGTCCTTAGGGGCTACGCCAGCGCACAACACGGCTTGGGTGCTGGACACAGTGATACTCTCGGCTTCGACGCTGAAAAGCGTGTGCAGAGAGGCTTCCAGTGCTACGAGTGTGGTGTCGAACGCGACAGTGGTGGACGCTGCTCTGTACGTAAACTTCACAGCATCACCCGTCCCCCAGACACGAGAACACAACCGCTTCTTTCCGGAAACTCGCCGCTCCCTTGCGATCCTCAGCGACTGTCGCTTTCCCTGCTGCGCTGGATACCAACATCGGGAGACCACCCAGCTCCGAAGCGAACGTGATCTGGAACACACGTCCTGCTGTCATGGTGGTCGCTACCGGAGTGACAACCACAGCTCCAACAGTTGAGAGCGCATTCAGTTCAGTCGCTAACGTTGCGGTCGTGCTGGTGCCGACTGCAAAGAGCGCGGGGGTACCGACCAATCCGTTCTTCTCGCAGTACATTGGCGGCTGAATCCCGACTGTGGTCCGCGCAGTCGCGACACGCACGCTTGGTCCGTGGAGCTCTGCGCCATCTACACCAAGAAGGGAGATGTCGCTCTTCACGTCTGTCAGAAAAGTGGCGATCCAGTTGTAGCCGTAGCCATTGCTGGAGCGCGTCACATTCACAAGTCCGACTGTCACCAGATTCTCCAGCGCGTCTTTCGTTCCTCTCGCAGACACATCATGCGGCATCGACGCTGTTGTTTGCGAAATGCCACCGCTCGCAAAGGAGAGTCGAAAAGTGCCGCTGATGGGCTGCAGACCCTTTTGATTCGACTCGACGTATATCCCTGGGTTGTCACCGGTCGAGCTATCGCTCGGCGAGACGCTGATGAGTTCTTGAGGGCCAACGTGGCCAGAGTAGAACGTGATTAGCCACTGGTATCCGTACGCGGTTTGGAAAACTGGTACAGCCACTGAAGTTGTCACAGTCCCGGCAATCGTCAATGTCGTGCCGCCGACTGCCGTAATTGAAAACTGTTGCCCAGCAACCCAGACCGAGTTCCCAACTGCAAGTCCAGTGCTTGCAATCGTCGCTGTTGAAGACGCGTCCAAAGTGAGGGTGCTCACAGCTGCAGTCACCATCAGCCCGCTCACGACTCGAATTGCCTGCGTTCTCGTGACATCAACGGTGCCGACAGTCGACAACCGCTCTAGTCGCTCTTTCGCAGAGTCCAAGCCAACTGCAGGTGCATTCCAGAGCACATTTTCAGTTGTTTCGCCTCGGAAGCTCATCTTGAAAACCCGCCCAAGCTCTGCGAGTCGGCGAAATTGACCATTCGCTGGATCTCGGGCAGTCCTCTTCCCGCGGATGTCGTCACAGTCTGCTCTTCTCGCGTTCCTTCCGCGCGATACCATTCGACCTTGTGCTTGTCGATGGGGCACCCTCCGTTTTTCTCGCTCTGATCCCAGGCGACAGCTAGGGTTTTCCCGTCCACCACTGACGCTACAACCGATGTCGGAGGTTTGGGATGGCCGCACGTGATCGCACTTGACATGGGGGAGTTTGCAGATCCAAACCCTTCAGCGCTGTATGCCATCGCGTGGAAGTAATACTTCACGCCAGTCCTCAGACCGGTGATCGTGCAAGTAAACGGATCCGATCCCGTGATTTTGTCGGCGACGCGGACTGCAGCACTTGTCCCTGATAGCGTAGTCGCATCCACGACAGTAATCGTAAAGATGTTGCCCGCGCCAACGATCTCTTCTCCGCGGAGATACGCGAACGTAACCGACCAAATGGCAGTATCCAGCGCCTGATTTCGCCACACTTTCTGGACCTTGATGGAGTAGATCGCCGTTGTCGCCTGGAGCGCTTCTTGCATTTCCAGGACAGATGCGTCGGCTGAGATTGCCCGCGATATTTGGCCATCAAACTCCAGCTTGAAAGTGCCGGAAAGCAAGGTCTTCGCGTCCATGTAGATGTCTTGAACTTCGTGCGTGGAGTCTCCGATCGCGAGGTCCGAGAAGCCTTGGACAACCTCTGTGACCGAGATGCGCGGGAAATCGCCAGTCATCAAGGAACTCTCCGCTGTCAGCAGAGCCAAGTCGCCTGGCGTGTGAAGGAACGTGATCTCCCACGTAAACCCCCACGAGGCAGGAGTTCTTACCACCCTCGCTGGATCAACTGCAACATTCACAGTGTCTGTGATCACTGCAAGCGCATCAGCCATTTGTGCAGCTGTGCAGTCGATTGCCAACGCAGTCGTTGTGCGGCCACCCCACGAGAGCGTAAACGTTCCGCCTATCCCTGCGTCGCTTCGGTATGTTGTCGTCACTTGCTGCACTTCAAAGCGCTTCTGAGTGCTCGCAACGCCGTAGTCCGCGCTGGAACTGTCAAACGTCGGCGACGAATCCCACTCGAGACGGTGCATGGTAACTTCTGCACCGCCAGTGTAGAATGGCGGACGGTAGTTCACCGAAAGCCACGTTTCTCCTTGGTATTCTCCTAGGGACACACTAGTAGGAGGAGTTGGCACAACCGACATCATCGCAGAGCGCGTGGAGATCGCAGCCTTGGAATCGCTGATACCCTTTGAGTTCGCTGCGAAGATTCGGAACAAGTAGTGTTGGTCGCTCTGGAACGAAGCCATTTCCATAGACCATTGAGTGGACTGTCGCTCCATCAACCCCATCCAGACTCTCCTGAGCTTGCTTGATGACGGGTTCTGTAGCTGCCTACGCAATGGCAACTGTTGTCTCGTCGCC